>JABUQX010116410.1:5000-18016 GCA_015478945.1 Trachelipus rathkii | reverse complement strand
CGGTAGTACTTCGTTCGGTTATATGGAATTTGGGTGTTTAACCGTTTTCGCATTTGTAACGAAACCTTTCGCGTTTTCGTGCGCCCTTCCAGCTATATAACCAGCATAATAACAATATGTAACCTTATAGTAGCAATAACCATATGCACTGTATATGTAGTAATATACTTATATAATAATATTATATCTTCTTCTTTAATATATATATATATAGCATATATATATATATATATATATATATATATATATATATCATATAATAATTTGGACTCTTTATATATATACCTTATATATAATATATATATAATAATATAATAGTATATATATATATATAATAATAATAATATATATATGTAATAATAATAATGTATATATATCTAATATATAATAATATAATGTATATATATATATATATAATAACATATATATATATATACTACTAATATAACAATAATAATATGTAATAATAATAATAATAATATATATATTATATATATATATATGTATATATATGTATATACATAAAAAGGGAATAGCAATAATATATATGTAATAATATATATATATGTATATATAATAATATATATATATAATAATAACCAGCCAATAATAATAATAATAATATATATGTATATATATATATGTATATATAATATATATATATATATAATATATAAATATGATATATATGAAATGTAATATATATATATATATATATATATATATATATATAACCAACTATATATATAAATAACAACATAACAAATAACATAACATATATATATATATATATATATATATATATATATTGCTGGACCCGTTTTGATGCCAAGTCTCAATTTAAAGATGAACAAGAAGGCAAACACCAAGGAGAGTGCCATAGTTTATTAATGACGTTTCGCGCTATAGCTGAGCGCATCATCAGCTCTAAGTAAATAATAAATTATAAATAAATAATGTCTACAATATATAAAATAAATAAAATATAAAATTATAGACATATATAAAATATCATAAAAATTACAAAAAATTAAAATCTATTAATAACCTCGTTTTACTAACCTTACATAACTGGATCAACCAAAAGAATGAATGAACAAGATAAGATCGGAACACTATTTATACCAAAATTATACATAGAATGGTTGGTTGTTTGGGACTTACTAAACTTTTTATGTTTATATATATATATATATATATATATATATATATATATATATATATATATATATATATATATATATATATATATATATATATATATATATATATATATATATATATATATATATATATATATATATATATTTTTTTATTCTTTATATATATATAAGTTCCAAACAACTGACCATTCTATGTATAATTTTGGTATAAATAGTGTTCCGCTTATCTTGTTCATCATTATTTGTTGATCCAGTATGTTAGAGTGATCGTAATTATTTTAAATTACTTCATTCGCCATTTATGGCCAGTTTTCCTGATGGGTTTTGATGATTGGATTCGCGAGTGGTTGACTTGTGATCGTGGGCAAGGGGATCGAGATTGCATTAGTCGTCACTTTTTCCTAATAAATTTTGTAAATATTAATATTAATAATCATCATGTATATAAAAATTAAAATTTATTAACCCTTTGATACCGTATGATTCCTCTTAGTCTCATGAATATTTCAGGCTATTTTGACCCTTATAATACGAGTTTTTAAGGTTTATTTGGCACGCCTTTGAAATTTACAATACTAATTCATTTACCAATAAGTAGTAAAAGTCTCAAGTTTGAGATTCCTGGGTTACCTGTAACTCCTGAAAATGGGGTTAGGGGCTGGAGCCCCCCCCACTTCATTTTGTCAAATTTTTACACCTTATTTTTCTTATTCATGTCCCAAACTACTATTATACCAAGTTTCAACCAAAAATTATATATATTTCGATATATATATATATATATATATATATATATATATATATATATATATATATATATATATATATATATATATATATATTACTCTTATACTACTCTGCTGCTATTATATATAATATATAATATAGCAATATATATATAATAACTTATATATATATATATATTTATATATATATGCATATATATACATATATAACCATATAATAGCATATATATTTATATATAGCATATAACAATAATATGTAGCATATCCAATATAGTAGCAGCAATAACAATAGCCAATATATATGCTAAACTTTGAAAGAGTTGGCACGGTGGAAAAGGTAATTAAACTGCTTATCTTTGTTTACTCTGGATTAATCAAATTAAATGAGTTAAATGAGCATTAATGTTTCAAAATAATTAATAATAGTACATGTTAAGCAATTCTTTAACACAAGAGTCTGGTTAAGTTTAATTAATAATGAGTCTATTATCAGATATTGTAATTATAATCCCCTTCTTCCGTAATTTGGGGTTCTAATTAATTAGGCAAGCGGTTCACAGTCATTAATAAGATTTGTAAAAAGTTAACACAATAAATTTCTACAACCAAAACATAATTTTCCGGCTCCGATAAGGCCGATGTTTTAACACACCCTCTTCTTATAATGTCGGTGTCTAACTCACTTCTCCTTCCTTTGAATGCCAGGCATCCCTCGGGCAGCAACCACAGTGACTCACTTTTACATTATTGAAAGTTTTACACAAAAGAGTCGTTAAGAGATTTTCCTTACACAATAAAAATAATAATTAAAATTTGACATACAGAGAAACCCTTTTTGAGCAGTGTTACAGGTGTATATAGCTGTGTACAGAGCTATTATGAGAGGTGTACATAATTATCGTGAGAGCAGGGAATCCTGCTTTCACACGTTTTTTTTTTTTTTTTTGAGTAGTAATTTGACATTATTATAGAGAAATACAAATTTTATTCTTACAATACATTGTTGTAAAATACATAAAAGACCTCCTTAATCCCCATCGGGTGGGGTTTGACTATTCCAACTCTTCCATTACAAACCCTTCCTGTGACATTTTGTAAAGAACTCGTGAGAATTTATTCACAACTATTAACGTTTGGCAGCATGCGTTTCGTCCATAGTATTAGATAGAGGAAAGAAGATGATTTTTTTTTTTTTTGGAAGGATAAAGTATCAATTTAACTACTGTCTAACTCTAAGATATGCATGCAGAACTAAGAACCCCCCTTTTTTTCTCTTTTTTTTCTTTTATTTATTTATTTATCTATTTATTTATCTATTTTTATTATTATTATTTTTTATTTAACCTTATTTTTTTCTTGGGTTTCAGCGTTCCTGTCAGTTATATTATGATAAATTCTTACATTTCTCAAGTTCTCTACTGCCTCTTTCCCTTGCTTTAAGATATAAACGTTATTCTTTTTTACCCGTAACACCCGGAAAGGTCCCGAGTATCTCTCTGCCAGTTTTCCCACATTATACTGTTGATTTCCAACCAACACGGCCCTTGCCTTGTGGAAGTCCTTCCGGAACAGACACATTCTTATTTACATATACAACCTGCGGTGCCAGAGGCCCACAAAATTAAAGCCATAGTTTCTTCAAATAGGCACTTTGACTGACCGTGGCACTGAGTGCCTCCTTCTGCAATAAGCTTCCTGGCACTGATAGATTTTGGCCGAACATAAGCACACTGGGAGTAACCCCTTCGTCATTTAGAGGGCTAATTCTCAAACAGTAAAGTGCCCAAGGCAAAATTTCAGGCCATTTTAACCCTTCATTCTCCCTATCATTGATCATACACCTTAGTGTCACTATGAGAGCTTGATTCAATCTTTCCACTTGGCCGTTCACGTTTGCTGAGTTAGCCGTTGTGACAATCTTATCTATGCCGAGTAGGTTACACACGTCATTAAATAATTTGGCAGTGAACTGGCTTCCTCGATCTGAGATGAGCCTTTTTATTGAGCCACAGAACGGAAAAATTTCGCCCACTAACACATTTAATACCGAGTCGACCGTCGCCTGCCTAAGAGGGTAAGCGAAGGGATACTTACTAAATCTGTCAATAAAAACAAGCAGATAGTTGAAACCCATACTATACGGAAGCTTCAACAAGTCCACATGAAGGGTGTCGAACTTCTCCGAGACTTCCTTAAACCTGCCGAATTCTGGAGATATCTTCCTAACGCTCTTGTTCTTCTGACAGACATCACAACTCTGTACAAATTTCTTTACTCTATTATGCATAAATCTGAAGACAAAATCCGCTCTTAGAACAGTCAACGTTCGTTTAATTTCCAAGTGATTTGTATTATGTATTTTTTCTATGACATCATCCACCAGATTTTCCGGTATTAAGATTCTAGAAGTGCCTGTAGAAATGTCAACCGCCAAGGACAGTTCCTTGCCCCGATGGATGAACTCTTTGTAACAGGCCTTCAATCCGCTAGTTTTTATTCCCTTTATCAGGTCTTTTATATAACCATCAGTCTCTTGTTCTACAGCTATCTCTCCGAAATCTACACCATCCTGGATTTTCTTCATCATCCCACTTAACCCTTTTTTACTGTATGTTATAGTATTTATTACAAAATCATCAAAGCAATTATCATTACCAGCTTCGCCACTATTGTTATTGCCATTATTATTATTATTATTATTATTATTATTATTATTATTATTATTATTATTATTATTATTATTATTATTATTATTATTATTATTATTATTATTATTATTATTATTATTATTATTATTATTATTATTATTATTATTATCATTATTATTATTATGTGTGTATTATTATTATTATTATTATTATTATTATTATTATTATTATTATTATTATGTGTGTGTGTGTGTGTGTGTGTGTGTGAGAAACAATATAAAAATGAAAAGAAACATTTTTGTGTTACATTGTGTTATTAATATTATTATTATTATTATTATTATTATTATTATTATTATTATTATTATTATTATTATTAGTCATTATTATTGGCCATTATTATTGGTCATTATTATTGGTCATTATTATTGGTCATAATTACTAGTCATTATTACTAGTCATTATTATTATTATTATTATTATTTTATTATTATTATTATTATTATTATTATTATTATTATTATTATTATTATTATTATTATTATTATTATTATTATTATTATTATTATTATTCCGATTATTGTGTGTGTGTGTGTGTATTATTATTATTATTATTATTATTATTATTATTATTATTATTATTATTATTATTATTATTATTATTATTATTATTATTATTATTATTATTATTATTATTATTATTATTATTATTATAATACGCCAGCAATTCACCTTCCTTTGACATTCTATTTAAAAGACTCAACCCTTTCCTTGTGGAATTCAGAGAATTTAAGTCACCAAGCTCCTCCCCCAATTGTAACCCTGTTTCCATGGCAATTTCTTTCGGCCACGCCCACTCTCCATTTTCTATACAAGCTATTTGCAATTGAAATTTCTCAGCCTCTATGATCTTATCTCTTTCGTCAGCCAATTCTGTCAAAATTATTGTCAATTTATTTTTAGCCTTAGAGACCAATTTAAACTCAACGTCAAAATTTGCAATAGAATTCAACAGATTCATCTCCCGGATGTTATAAACTTTTGTGGCACTCTTTTTTGTATAGGCTGTGATTAATCCACTGTTGCTGGTACATATATTGACCTTCCTATTGGCAATTAAGTAGGCATATTTTTGCAAACTGTTGTTGACGCATAGCAGCTCCTTAACCAACTGTGGTAGTGCCACCTCCACCTCAGTCAGTATGGTACTGTAAAGTGCGAAAACTTTCGTCTGATCATTCTCTTCTCCCATTAGAGCACTGGCTATGGTGAGCTCGCTCACCTTCGTGTACAATAGCAACTCGGTTTTTTCATTAGGAAAGGACAACAAGGTGGCGTTTACCATTGCCGCTTTTGCTTCCCTGAATGCCCGCTCAGTTTCCACCCCCCAAGAAATCTTTTTCGAGGAGGCGGGTTTCCCCTTCAACATTTTCGTTAGAGGTTGCAATAATTGAGCAGCCCCGGCTATGTTAATTTGGCAGAAGTTATATAGACCGAGAAATGCCCTAAGTTGTTTGATAGTTGTTGGCTTTGCAACATTCACTACTGCATCGATCTTCTCTTTGCTAGGCCTAACTCCCTTCTCGCTAATGTTGAAACCTAAAAAATCTATTTCTCCGACTGCAAGCAAACATTTCTTGGGGTTCATTTAAATTTTCATATACTTTAATCTCTCTAAAACCTTCTCCAACATTGCAACATGCTCTTCAAGAGTCGAACTGGCAATTAGTATGTCATCTAAGTAAACAAAAACATTCCTTAAATCTCCAAGTAAGATCGACATGAGGCGCTGAAAGGCACTAGATGAACATTTGTGTCCTTGTATTAAATAATTGAAGCTATAGTTACCGAATGGACAAGTGATAGTGAAATATTTCTTTGTTTCCTCGCTGACTGGCACGTTATAGTAAGCCTGCCGGAGATCGAGCCGCGTTAGCAACTTGCAATGTTGCAATTGCAATATGATATCCTTAATCTTAGGCAGAGTAAAATTGTCAGAGGTGGATCTTTGGTTTAACAAACGCAGATCCACAACCAAACGAATCCTACCATCCGACTTTGGCAAGAAGCTAGCCGGAAAACCCCAATCGCTTTTCCCCCGCGAAATGACCCCCGAATTTAATAATTTATTGATTTCCTCCTTGGCTCCCTCAAAAAGATGTGGGGCTATGCTTCTACTCCTTAACTGTATCGGCGTGCCACTAACTTCAACATGGTATGGATAATTTTCCGCCAACTCGCATAAAATTTCTTCTTTTAAAGGACACTCTTCTCTCTCCCCTCCCCCCTCATCAATAGTGCAATCTTCACCCCCCCTCCCAATAGTACAATCTTTACCCCCCCTCCCCCCTCCCCTATAGTTTCGTTACTATCGAGTTGTGAATGAGCAGCAAAGTCTTTCTCACAGTTGTCAAAATAAGCCACGCCTCTCTTCTTCCTGTACCTTGTACATATAAAGCGCCATCTAGCGAGCTGTTCATTCTTTAAATTTAAATTAGGTGCTTCATAGGGGTTTAGGAACAAGACTTGGTATTTCCTAATTAAATCGTTAATTAATTCATATTCGCAAAGCGGTATATTTAAAGAAACAGCGGTTAGAGGAAAGATAGAATTTCGAACATGCTTCATTACTGAGAGAAATACTACGTTTCGTCCTCGGATCTAATAAATAATGGCATTTAAAGTCGATAGTGAATCCGTGAGTTTTTAGAAAAGGCATGCCTAGAACGTTAAAACTGATTCCTGCAGCGTAAGCGTGTACGTCATAAAGTCTGTCTAGCCCCAAGTCAATTTTAATTACCCTTTTATTATAAATATCTATACAGCCTCCATTTGCGGCCCTGGCAGTGCCAATAACGGCACCCCCCTTATCTAATTCAGACGCTATCACCAGGTCGAGGCAACTTCCGCAGTCTAGTAAAAGATTCATTGTTGGTTTATCCGATACATATAATTTATCAATCATCCTTAATTGCAGCAACGATTTTAGAGTCAGTTGCAAACTCCCACTACAGTATTACCAGATAAGTCACATGCATTATTTCTTAAATTTAATGATCCTTCAAACTCATCCGAAAGAGGAAAAACTCCTTCATCTCTAAAACTAATACAATTCATTTTTAGGAAGGGGGTTTCGCCCCCTTTATCATTAACAAGATCATTTTTATCATTATTTTTATTAATAAGTATGGAGTCACAAGTCTGAATCGCCTCTACTCCTGCCTCCTCCCCAGTGACTGGAGTGGGGGAACAGATTGACTCCGTTGGGGGAGACAGCGACTCATTCACAGAGCTATTGTTTTCAATATAATTATAAGAATTTACAAAACCGTTATCGCCATCACTATGGCTATCATTCCTAGTTCTACAATCATTATTATTATTATTATTGTTATTATCGCTATTAATCTCATCATGCATTGAGTTACATTTAAACGTTGAAGAGGACTCTACCCCTACCGACTCAGTGATAAGTGACTCCTGTGGGGGAGAGGGTGACTCACTAGGAATCCCCTCCTGTCTCTGATCATTTTTACAAGTAATATCCCTACTCCACTTATATTTATTAATATAATTGACATTTCTGTTACACCCGCGATTGTCAAAAGTACCATTATTATTAAAATACCTATTATTATCACAGTCATTATAATTAACATACCCATCATTATTATAGTAACTATTACGACCAACCCGTGCATTACTATTATAATTATTACTGTTATAGTTAATATTTTCATTACCATTTTGATTATTACTATAATAAATGCTCCTATCATAATCATTATTAAATCCATCATTACAATTATAACGTCTTCTACTATTATAGTAATTATTATGATTATTATTATAATGACCATTGTAAAAACCATTTCTACTAAGATTACCTCTATAATTAAAATTAATATTTCCCCTCCTAAAATTTGACCTATTCATATAAAAATTGCAGCGCGAACAATTACGAAAAGTTCTACTTACAGAAGCATTATTATTCCCCACATATTTATCCCCCCTCTTTGGCCCGGGAATCGCTTCACGGGCCAGCCCCTCCATTTCCCTTTTTTGAAATGTTGGAGTTCTGTTGTGGGGGTGGGGGAGTTGCCGGGGGTTTTGAGATTAAGGTGTACATTGCACAATATCGACCTTCACATTTAAATGATTTATGCAAGTATCGTCTATGAAACCTACAAAGCCCCTCGGTGCTTGGCCCAGCTGCAACGCTGTCATATGTTGATCGGTTGAAGTTCCCCCTCTGAATCTTGACATTGTTGGTGGGTGCGGGGAATTTTTTGAATTCTGACACAGCGTCTTCGCGAGCTCTATCACACTCTTGGCGAGTGACCTCATCTCTTCAGCCGACTTCTCATGAGATATTATTAGCCGACTTATTTCTCTCTCTTGAGCGGAGAACTCTCTGTTAGGTGGCTTGGTGACCTTCTCTTCTGCTGGTCGGACGGCATTCAAAGTAGCCAATCGGTTCTCCCCCCCCCCCCTGTGGGGGTTGGTAAGCACCGCTTTGTGAGGAAAAAAATTATTAAAAAACTTCGCGGCCGATTCTGATTAATTCTTCAAAATCATGCGTTCTTCTCTGTTGCAGAGGAGATCTTTAATTGCTTGAGCAATCGTAAGAGAAAGAGTTCTCTAATAAATTTAGCATCGTTGTCCGTTACTGAGTCGAAGCTGTATAATCCGAGCATTTCCTTTATTCTAACTACATAGTCGGATGGAAGCTCTCCCTCCCTCATTCCAGATCGGAAGACTTCTTCTATCGGCGTCACTCATAATGGCTGCATATGTTCTCTACACTTTAACTAATGTAGTGTACATCGTCTTTTAGGGAAGTTCAACGAATTGTAAATTTTGCTTGGTAATTTTGACGCCAATAGCCTGACTCTCTCTCTCGGATCGTTAATTTCATTAAGGTTAAAGATCATGGTTGTTTGTCGAATCCATTCAAGGGCATCAAATTCGTTGAAGAGGGGGATGGCATTGAGGGGGAGACTCTTCTTCCTTTTTTTTTTCTCCCTAAGAGGGTGGGGGAAAGATGACTCCTCAATCGTTTACCCACTCCGTGCTCTCCTTGGCTTTCGCTTTCCGACTCCGTTTCGTATTGCGAAGAGTCATCTTCTTCATTTGACCCCTCGATCGGAGGGGCTACTTCTGGGGGAGGTTGATGGGGTCTTACTGTTCGAGATCGAGTAACAATAGCCAAGTTTGTCCTCTTAGTTTGAACTTTGGGTGACTTTCTCTTTTGACTGGGCAATTTTAGCGTTTTTTTCTTTTCTCGGGGATTTGGGATTGATATTTTTTTCTTGCTTTATTGAGGGAAATTTTTATGCCTATAGCGACAGGATTTCTTATTTCATCCTCTTTTTCGGGGAATTTGAACTGTTTTTTTTTTTTTGTGTTGTGTTTTGACCGGCACTTTTTTTCACTTCACTGTAAATTTTTTTTTTTTTTTTTAATCTTGTGTTTGTTTTCACTTCACGTTTGTATATTAGATGTTTGTTTGTTCGTGTCACTCTAAAGGGGCACCATTTCTTTGTACTAAACTTTGAAGAGTTAGGCACAGTGGAATAAAAAAGAGTAATTACTTCTTATCTTTATTTTCTAAGATTAATCAAATTAAATGGAATTAAATGACATCAATGTTCAAAATAATTAATAGTACATGTTAAGCAATTCTTTAACACAAGAGTCTGGTTAAGTTTAATTAATAATGAGTCTATTATCAGATATTGTAATTATAATCCCCTTCTTCCGTAATTTGGGGTTCTAATTAATTAGGCAAGCGGTTCACAGTCATTAATAAGATTTGTAAAAAGTTAACACAATAAATTTCTACAACCAAAACATAATTTTCCGGCTCCGATAAGGCCGATGTTTTAACACACCCTCTTCTTATAATGTCGGTGTCTAACTCACTTCTCCTTCCCTTGAATGCCAGGCATCCCTCGGGCAGCAACCACAGTGACTCACTTTTACATTATTGAAAGTTTTACACAAAAGAGTCGTTAAGAGATTTTCCTTATACAATAAAAATAATAATTAAAATTTGACATACAGAGAAACCCCTTTTGAGCAGTGCTACAGGTGTATATAGCCGTGTACAGAGCTATTATGAGAGGTGTACGTAATTATCGTGAGAGCAGGGAATCTTGCCCTCATACGTTTTTTTTTTTTTTTTTTATATATATATATATATATATATATATTATAGAAAAAGAAATTATAAAATATATATATAATATATATATATATATATATATATATATATATATATATATATATATATATATATATATATTTATATAAGTTGATATATATACACAATACCTTCTATCTCCAAAATTGATAAAATAAAAGTGATACAATGAAACCGGCTTGCATGTATCTTTCTTTTAACAAAGTTTTGAAGTTTCAGACTTTTCTTAATTATACTAAAAATATGGGGCTATATTTTGTTAAATTTTTACATTGATCAAAGTTATAATTAAATAATTATAAACATATCGAATCGTCTGAAAAAATAGGCCTTCAAATTTTGGAAATTTTCATTTTGTGAAAGTTTTCCCTTCCCCTTTTAGTTAACCCGGTTCTTTAAGTCTGCTGAACTTGGTTGTTGTTTCAAATTGATCCTGACATGTTTATCTTTCTCCTATATAAATGTCATTGACCTCTCCGAATCGAAAGGTCAAGATTTTTGAGGTCAGTTGACCTTTCATTTTTCTACATTAAAATTTCAAGATATCATAGCTCATGGTTGTCCTAGGAACTTAAATTTTATATCAAAATAATCAGGAAAAATTACAGAATCTGTTGATTGTTGTTAAAATTGATAATTATCCTTAATTAAAAAGTTACATTTATTATATATTTCCCTACCTGAATAAAAATATCGAGTTAATAACATGATAAAAGTTGCTAAAGGCTGCCATTGAAATTGTTGGTAATTTTTACAACTAATCCATATCGATTCGTCCAATAAACAATTTATGTAATATATAGTATTAAATTTGCTATCTTTTGATAGTAAATTTGTAATTGTAACATTAATAATTTAAATTGACGTTTTTTCGGTTAATTGCTCGTCGATAACCCTTTTGGCATTTTCTCTATCGAGTATAAAAGCGGCGAGCACGGACGAGTCAGTATTCTTTGTTAATTACTGCACTTTCATCAAATGGTCTCCGTCCCCATTTTTTGCATCATCCGAGTTCAGAGATTCTACCAGATTCAATTATCAAATGCAGTATAGAGTAGTTTAAAAATTTTAACGAGACTTATCTCTCAGACGAGTCTCTCCTTTCATTTTTAGAAGCATCATCACTATTTTTGGAAGTGACATGCTGACCTTAATTTAGGGCTCTTGGATCTTTTTGTTTATAATTCCAGAGCGGAGAATTGAAAATATTCCTTCTTTAGCAGTGTTCTTAGAAAATTTTACGTAGGTAGTGTCATTTATTATGCCTTCTGGACAAACTTAGGAATTCCCACTAATGGCTATTTAGCCCCCCTTCTCCTATTTCAGATGTATTAGAAAAAAAGGCTTCAGTTTTGATTCGTTATTATTAATTTTTGATAAATGCCATAAGTTTATATATTAACTCAGTCTCTTCCTTTTGGATTGTTCTAGTCACGAACAGTTCAAATTGATCGTGGACCCACGAGTTACTATATAATATTGTGGCATTTCTGTTAGAATAGTCCGTAAAGATTTGAAATTGATTTCGATTTCGCCTACGTTTATTTGATGGTTGATTTTTATTATCAAATCAAATATTCGCGCAAAATCACCTTTTCAAATCGCTTTTTACTTCGTCTTAAAATCTAGCGTCCAGTTTTATGTATAGGTTGGAGAATTCTTCGAGTTTTTGGCTATCTTTTATTTCTACTCTTTTTTCGGTGAAAGCTTAAAAGTATAATATTTTCACTCACTTCTTTAAACAACGCCATGTAGACTGATTTTTTTTTTTTACACATACAAACTTTAAATTCTCACACTTGAAATGTAAAAATTATAATTAGAGTTAGCTTCTAAGAGGTTAAAAAGAAGAAATTATTTTGATAAAAATTTCTAATATAAAAGTAAAAGAAAATATAAAAGAATAAATAAAAGTCAGCAAAGGCGCTAAATTAATAAAAAATCAAAAATAAAAATAAAGTAAGTCAAAACGCTAAATTGGTAGATATAAAAATAATAATAAGAAGAAAACTATTGTTACAACAAAATTTGAAAATTTCAATCGAGTAATATAGATCACACATTATTGCATCGTCAATGAAAAATAAAAAACATTTTTTATTAATATGAAAATTTAAAATATAAAATATATAATGGTTGATCGAAACTTTCTAGTTACTCGAAATTTTGTCATAAAAAAATCATAAAGATTGTTCATATTATCAAAGGGAACTTTCCTTTTAAATTACAAAAAGTTTCCCTTCCCCTTTCCTTT
>JABUQX010116409.1:20000-22500 GCA_015478945.1 Trachelipus rathkii | reverse complement strand
ATAATGAGATGTATAGTAATATATAGAATTACGTATATAGTGAGTATTATAAGATATACTCTAGATATACTTTATATATATATATATATATATATATATATAATACATTATATATAATATATAATATAATAATACTAAGATTAATAGGTTATACATATTAATATATAGTTATATATATATATAATATGTATATTATATAAGTAATAGGAGATATATTTATATATTATATTATAATATATATAATATATATTATATAAATATATATATATATATATAGTATATATATATAATATTATCTATATATATATATATCTATACATATTATATATATATATATACACATATAATATAATACTATATATATATAAATATATCTAAAATTATATAATAATATAGTATATAATATATTCTATGTGTTATAATATATATATATACGTAATACATATATATATTAGATGATAGACTGGCGCCTGGTATTATATATAGCTACATATATATATATATATATATAAGTATATATAGATAATATATATATATATAGGATAATAATATATATAATTAAATGTCTATGAATATTATATACTATATATTATAGTATAATATATATATATATATAATATATATATATATATATATATATATTAATATATATATATATATATATAATAAAATTAGAAGGATGCACCTGAGAGTAATTTGGGGGCCGGCAGGCCGGAGATGAAAATTTTAATTCCCGCCGGAGGCGGATCTCCGGCCGGAGATTGAAATTTCCATTTCATGTCTACCTTCTAATATCTATAGTACTAGTACTATAGTATATAGATAGGTATATAGTATATATATATATAGTATATCTATATATGTATATATATAATAGTAATAATATATATATATATATATAATATATTATATATATTTATATAATAATAGTTATATATATATAGTATATATATAGTAGTAGGTATATATATTATATATATAGTATAGGGCCGGATAAGTATGCGTGAGCGGTGGTGTTTATCTGTAATATATATATATATATATATATTTATATATACTTGAAGGATGACTCTAAACATGCAATTATCATGCACCTTCCTTGTAGGGACCTAAGTTAGTAACTACTGGGGAAGTTACACTCGCTTGAAGAAGGGCTAAAACCGGGGGTGTAACTTTTAATGAAATAATAATAAAAAATTAATTTAATTATTAATTTTACTCTGCTAAAAATAAAGCGCATTTTAAAAGGAAGGAATATTACGTTAAATTGTTGGGGAAAGCGAGAAGGGAGAAGCGAGAGCCATAGAAAGGCTGGAATAAACATATCTTTCTTGAGGGTGAATACGATTCTCAATGAGGGTAGCTGCTTTTAGTGGTTACCAATCTTGAGCTCTTTGGTTTGAAAATATTGGCATTCCTAAATAAGTGCAAAAAAAATATGCACAAAAGACAATATTTATTTTAATTTCGCTTTAGCGATATATAATAGTAAGGATGGTGCAGTAGATGTGGCACGGATCTATCCACGTAGATGCCTGCTTGCAGGATATGTCAATGGGGTACGGCAATATAGAATATGATAGACCTCACTGTAATGACATAGCTAGAGTTGTTGCGCTCTTCTTGAAAACAGACAGACAGGGTGAGCCAAAGTACTTGTGAGTTTCGCTCAGGGCACTATATATTGTTAGCTTTGAAAGTTTGGGTGTTATCCGTAATTAAGGTGTGCAATAATGTACAGTGCTTTATTTAATAACTAGCCTGTGTTATTTATTTACCTAATGGATAATGATGTATAGATTCATTTCAAAGATTTTTTTTTATCTTTTTAATCACTTAACAGTGTCTCAAAAGACGTTTTATAATTGTCTACATATTCAATAATTTATTCTATAAAGCAGTCAAGCAGATGATATTGACAATCTTTTATCTCCATCCATCTTCATCTTTTTCTTATCCAGGCTTATATATATATAATATATATATATTTATATTATAATATAATAATATATATTATATATAATATATATATATAATATATATTATATATTATTAATATTATAATTATATATATATCAGTATATATATATATATTATATATATATAGTATCTTATATATATATATATATATTATATATTTTTATTTTTTATACAGATTTTATCTAAAATATTAAGAAAATTTGTAAATTAATTTCCATCTGGATTTATTGTCTTCTCTAGAAGTGAGATACTTTAAAGATTAAAGTAGCGGATAATAAGTAAAGTGAGTTGTCTTTTGTGGCGCTACTGGAAATACTTACTATCAAAGAGGAAACCCAAGAAAGGTTCCAATAATTAATAGCACAAAACCTTACTGGATCTTCCTTGGAAAAAACATAAACAGCGTATTTGAAGATAAAGAAATATTTTGAATATTCAAAGGAAAAGTGGCCGAAAAAAAGAAAACATGATATCACAGACACAGCAAATGATGATCCATCATATCATCCATATCTTCTAT
>JABUQX010116409.1:0-2500 GCA_015478945.1 Trachelipus rathkii | reverse complement strand
ACAAAGTAGCATTTTCAAACTAAGTAATAACTAAGTAGCATTTTTAGAATATATAGTTATTACTTAGTTTGAAAATGCTACTTTGTTGCATTTCAAACTTATTAATAACTAAATATCCTGAAAATGATACTTAGTTATTACTTAGTTTGAAAATATCAACAAAGTAGCATTTTCAAACTAAGTAATAACTAAGTAGCATTTTTAGAATATATAGTTATTACTTAGTTTGAAAATGCTACTTTGTTGCATTTCAAACTTATTAATAACTAAATATCCTGAAAATGATACTTAGTTATTACTTAGTTTGAAAATATCAACAAAGTAGCATTTTCAAACTAAGTAATAACTAAGTAGCATTTTTAGAATATATAGTTATTACTTAGTTTGAAAATGCTACTTTGTTGCATTTCAAACTTATTAATAACTAAATATCCTGAAAATGATACTTAGTTATTACTTAGTTTGAAAATATCAACAAAGTAGCATTTTCAAACTAAGTAATAACTAAGTAGCATTTTTAGAATATATAGTTATTACTTAGTTTGAAAATGCTACTTTGTTGCATTTCAAACTTATTAATAACTAAATATCCTGAAAATGATACTTAGTTATTACTTAGTTTGAAAATATCAACAAAGTAGCATTTTCAAACTAAGTAATAACTAAGTAGCATTTTTAGAATATATAGTTATTACTTAGTTTGAAAATGCTACTTTGTTGCATTTCAAACTTATTAATAACTAAATATCCTGAAAATGATACTTAGTTATTACTTAGTTTGAAAATATCAACAAAGTAGCATTTTCAAACTAAGTAATAACTAAGTAGCATTTTTAGAATATATAGTTATTACTTAGTTTGAAAATGCTACTTTGTTGCATTTCAAACTTATTAATAACTAAATATCCTGAAAATGATACTTAGTTATTACTTAGTTTGAAAATATCAACAAAGTAGCATTTTCAAACTAAGTAATAACTAAGTAGCATTTTTAGAATATATAGTTATTACTTAGTTTGAAAATGCTACTTTGTTGCATTTCAAACTTATTAATAACTAAATATCCTGAAAATGATACTTAGTTATTACTTAGTTTGAAAATATCAACAAAGTAGCATTTTCAAACTAAGTAATAACTAAGTAGCATTTTTAGAATATATAGTTATTACTTAGTTTGAAAATGCTACTTTGTTGCATTTCAAACTTATTAATAACTAAATATCCTGAAAATGATACTTAGTTATTACTTAGTTTGAAAATATCAACAAAGTAGCATTTTCAAACTAAGTAATAACTAAGTAGCATTTTTAGAATATATAGTTATTACTTAGTTTGAAAATGCTACTTTGTTGCATTTCAAACTTATTAATAACTAAATATCCTGAAAATGATACTTAGTTATTACTTAGTTTGAAAATATCAACAAAGTAGCATTTTCAAACTAAGTAATAACTAAGTAGCATTTTTAGAATATATAGTTATTACTTAGTTTGAAAATGCTACTTTGTTGCATTTCAAACTTATTAATAACTAAATATCCTGAAAATGATACTTAGTTATTACTTAGTTTGAAAATATCAACAAAGTAGCATTTTCAAACTAAGTAATAACTAAGTAGCATTTTTAGAATATATAGTTATTACTTAGTTTGAAAATGCTACTTTGTTGCATTTCAAACTTATTAATAACTAAATATCCTGAAAATGATACTTAGTTATTACTTAGTTTGAAAATATCAACAAAGTAGCATTTTCAAACTAAGTAATAACTAAGTAGCATTTTCAGAATATTTAGTTATTACTTAGTTTGAAAATGCTTCTTTGTTGCATTTCAAACTTATTAATAATTATTTAGTTTGAAAATGATACTTAGTTATTACTTAGTTTGAAAATATCAACAAAGTAGCATTTTCAAACTAAGTAATAACTAAGTAGCATTTTCAAGATATTTAGTCATTATTTAGTTTGAAAATGCAACAAAGAAGCATTATCAAACTTAGTAATAGCTAAATATCCTGAAAATGCTACTTAGTTATTCCTTAGTTTGAAAATATCAACAAAGTAGCATTTTCAAACTAAGTAATAACTAAGTAGCATTTTTAGAATATATAGTTATTACTTAGTTTGAAAATGCTACTTTGTTGCATTTCAAACTTATTAATAACTAAATATCCTGAAAATGATACTTAGTTATTACTTAGTTTGAAAATATCAACAAAGTAGCATTTTCAAACTAAGTAATAACTAAGTAGCATTTTTAGAATATATAGTTATTACTTAGTTTGAAAATGCTACTTTGTTGCATTTCAAACTTATTATTAACTAAATATCCTGAAAATGCTACTTAGTTATTACTTAGTTTGAAAATATCAACAAAGTAGCATTTTCAAACTAAATAATAACTAAGTGGCATTTTCAGGATATTTAGTTATTACTTAGTTTGAAAATGCTACTTTGTTGCATTTCAAACTTATTAATAACTAAATATCCTGAAAATGATA
>JABUQX010116408.1:5000-15000 GCA_015478945.1 Trachelipus rathkii | reverse complement strand
ATAAATTAGAAAGAACAAGATAAAATTAAATGTTTTTTCTTAAATAGTATTTTTGAATATAATTATATATATACATATTGTGTTCAGGCAGCTTCATAGTTCAAAGAAGGAATTATTTTAAAACTTTAGTATGAAACTGAAATATAATTTTTTGTTTAAGGAAAAAAAAACTTTGTTACCTTAGCAAATTACATTACGTAAATGTACAGGCAGTTCATAGATCAATGATATTAGTAATATAGAATGTAGGAGCAAGTGAATTATTTTTTTTCTAAATATATTATTTAAATCTTTATTATTATATTAAATATTATTTTCTAAGTTAAGATAATATGATTTTACCAACACATTCAATTTCGATTCAGAACCCATTTAAAAATTTCTGTAAGCCGAATTAATAATGTTCATCTGTTGTAAATGCGAGAAGGAGTTTTATAACTTCGAGCGCGGATCAGGTCCGAACCAATTTTAAAATGGGGGTTGGGAGCCGTGGTACATTTAAAGTTTGCTGGAGCTCGGTTAAGATAACTTGAGTCGTGAGCGGGAAAAAAATTTGCCGGCTCCGCAGCCCTGCTTCTTACCCAAACTGCTTGACAATACATCGTGCCCAGATCCATCATCACAAGAACTCTATGTCCTTCAATTTCACCTAAGTCCATTGCCACTATTTCATTAAACCTTCTTGCAAGAGGAAACCCAACCAAAGGTCTACTTGGGGTCTTCTGGCACTTCAACAAACATTTCACATTCACACTTATACCTTTCCTACACAACACTTTTAATTTCCTTACCATATCACTATCAGACCATCACCAAAGCAATCTTTTAAATTATATACCACACCTCCCCCTTACTTGGTGCCCAAATTGCTAACAAATGTTAACTATGAATTATTTGACTGCTTTCCCTTTCATTCACTAACCCCTCACTGTACGTTCCTAAACCAACCACATTTTCCTTTTCAAGCCTTCTCTGAAACCAATTTTCAAATGCCCTTTCTCATTCACCCTACATCTAACTACCACATTATTCAGTTCTCCTATCTTCATTTCATTCTTCTTCAAATTCATATTCACATTAAGATTTTCTAAAAGGTTTCACATACCCCAATAGCCCAATAGTACATCACCAATTTAACCACCTTCGTTCTTCAAAGAAAACACTACTGTAACACAACATCAGGAATATCCATCTTATTTACACGCCTTTTATTAAGATCGTCTTTACCAAAAAACATAACTTACGTTTAATAACTTTTCATAAAAAGAATTCATCACCATATTTCTTTCATTCTTTATTTAAACTTCCTATCGCCCTGTACCTAGTCATACTTTTCTCAATTACACATTCTTCTGGAAATACCTGTATCCACTATTGCATCATATCTCTCTATATTTTTCTCTCCCTTCATCTTCATTCTCTCTCTTTTTTTTTCCTCATTCAATTATAAACTATTTCTCCTTTCAATTCTCATTATCCATCTTCCTCTCCAATAACACAAAACACCTCTTGCCATCATTCTAAATATCCGTTGTACCTACTTCCAACAGCTTCTACACCCTTCTCTTTCATTTTCTCGACTTTTATTCTGAAAATCTTTCTAGAAATAACTAGCACCAAATGATTACAACGACCTGCAATACACACAGATTCATCTACTCACCAAAACTGTCTTTCTTATATCATACGTCTACCATCTACCCAAGTAGTTTTTATTTTTTAGTTCTGATTCCTCCCTTTCATTTATAACCCATCCACTCCTCTCATTGTTACTTTTGTTACTCAAACCTTCACACACATTCAACAAAGCATCCTTAAATATCTTAAACTCCCAAGCACCCTTTCCACAATAAGCCAACACCATCTAGTCTCTGATTACAATATGCACATTTAGCCCCCCTCTCGCAATAATGATATCGCATTTAATATCCTCTCCAAGTCACCTTTCTACAATCTTACATTTCTCCATACCTCATACCCTGTTCACGGAATTCCCTCATTATGGTACTCATTCAAATATTTCTCTTTAATGTAAAAAATTAAGTTTATCTTTATATCATAACGGTGTCTCTGTTGCTCTTTGCCAAACTTCTTATCCAATCCCTCTATTATTTTCTTCATCCCTTCTTTTCCTAATTTTTCCCATTCAATGTTACATACACCTTCGAAGGCTTTTTCACCCAACCTCAACAGAATATATCCTGCAGGACATATCACATTCACCTTTCCATAACCTTTAATACACAGAATATTACTCTCTTCTTCCATAGCTCATATTTATTCCCACACCTTCCCATTGAACGTTTGACACACTCTTATTCTCTTCTCAGTACTCTCCACCCTTTCGCTAACTCCACTCACTCCAGCATTATCCTCACCTCCCATAGTTCCTAAATTATCCACACTAATCTTCACCCTCAGAGCGTCTCTAACTACGCTCTGCTACCACTGACTATATTAAGTAAAGGCCTAACAGAGTAAACTCGCATACACTCACCGTTTTAAATATGGAAGGTGAAATTCAAATAATCTTGTTCAATTTTCAAACTTAAATTTTTTTTACATTTCTTATATTCTTAACTATTTTTTCTTTACAAATTTCTTAATATTAACTTAAATTAACGCCGCCCTACAAACATCAAACTGGTACCAGCTTAATTCCAAAAGCACACCTTGAACCATTAGTTACGTTAAAGGGTTATGACCTCCGAATTATTACACTCCTTCCACCTCCAAATTTACAAATTACAGTCTGCTTAAAAAAGAAACAAAACATATAGATACATCCCCCGAAATTGTTTACCTTGTCGTTGGTGGGGAGGGGGGGAGCTCTCTGGGACACTGTCGGGCACTGTTGGCCCTTCAGTGTCCGAGAGCGAAGAAACAACAAATTGAAAAACAGACCCTCCATTAAGTAGCCTGTCAGGTGGGTGAAATGCTTACCACAGTTTACTGGATCTATCATCAATAAAATTCTTAATCTCGAATTTTTCGAGAAATAATACAATGACTCCGGCTCATGGTGCACTGAGGTGGTGTGGTGGTATCTTCCGTTTTCCAGAAGCGAATGCTTTTCTCACTCTACCTGGAGGCTATCGATGTTCCTAATTCCCGCGCCATAGTCTCCGCCCGAAAGTCCTCTCTTCTCCTGCCTATCTCATTACTAGCTCCCGACTGAGCATGAAGTTCGAGTTCCCCGACGATCAAACCGATCGCTTACGCTTTGTTTAAAATAATGTTGATATTTAAACTTACAAAGATGACACTCACCCACCTTACCATCCTTATCTCAGACTGCTAGAAATTCTGTAGTACTGATACAATATTACTATAATACTATTATAATGCTAATATTACTAATAAGTTACCATAATACTAATATTAATACAAATATTTTCCCCCTTTGAAAACACTCCTTAAAATTATTTATATTGGCTTTTGAATTGAAATTCTATGATATTCAAAATATATTTATGCCTGTTTTCACAGCCAATTCGAACTTCTGAAGCTCTAGTGATGAAACTAACTGCACGTTCGACACTTTGGGTGTGACAAGGAAAAGGAGGAAGTTAATTAAAGGATTTTCTTATAGCTTTAAGTAGATCATATTTTGAAAATTCTTGCAAATGTTGTTTTAAAATTATGGTCTCTCTGTTTCAGTCGATCAGGCTAGCATAGGCAGTCTGGAAATTATCATTATTACTAGGCAAGACAAAACTTCACATTGTTCATCTTGTTCTTGCACTTATTATATGATAACGTTTTGTCTTTCTAACCTCTACACTAGGAACAGTGGTCATTTAAAGAAAAATGTTCTCTGGGTGGTCAAAGTATATACATTGCACCTGAAAATATTTTCAATGATTGTAAGAAGCTCCACCCCCTGATTTGATTTCTTATGACAGGAATTAAGTAGTAAAAATTCATATCACCTTTTGTAGCTTTTGGAAGAGATTTAATTCAAATCCAATCTGGGACATACATTTCTAATATGATATAATGATTGAAATCCTGGAGATATGTTCTTGGATTTGGTGTTGAGACATATAAGCGTAGGATTCTATTAGCTCTTGTGATCAATCTTGCATGATGCAAAGCTCCTGAAGATTTTAAGAACAGCTGCTTTGAAATGTTGCAAGACTTTATTCCAATGCACATTTCGTAGAGATATTTTTGGTCATTACTGAGGTCTCTAATTATTTCTTCAGGAACTTCAATTTCATATTGCAAGAACACAAATTAAGCTATGTCTAATTGTCTTAAATCCATTTGTATTTTGTTTCCAATCCAGCCTTTGAAACTCTTTGGGCCAGTCATTTTACCATCAATAATTACAAAAATATGCATAAAACGATATTCATTGACATGATGAAAACATATATAGAATGGTTTTCAATTAATTTTTATCATTGTACTGTCACAGAGCATTGCTTTAAGTGAATTAAAACTATCTGAATCAATTAGAAATGCAACTAATTCATCTGCTATGCATCGAGCGCTTCCGTTGTCAGGAGTTATGTGATCTAAGTAGACATCACCTGGTTCTTTAATAAGAACGTAATGCTCTTCATATTCCAATACCTGCAAAGTATTTTTGCGTTTCTTCTTTTCTTTCATCAAAACAGATGCACTCAATCTTGGTTCAAACTTATGTAGAGGGTGCTTCCTCAACGCCAATTCTTTTTCTTTATCTTTTTACTTTTTTCGATCTAGGCATATTGTATGAATTAAATTAAAGAACCCCATATTTTCAAAGAACATCATTTGATAATTGCAGCAGCTAGCTCGATAGTATTTATCATATGAATAAATCGATTTCCATTGTTTTCTCTTAATTCAGAATCTAGGAGCAAAAGATGAATCACTTCTTTTGTCGCTTGCAAATATTTTTGTCAACTTTGCCTGAAGGAATAATTCAGTTTCACTAAATCTAGAAAAGCTTTCAGAAATGACACTTAATTTCAAAGTTGTTTATTTAAAATATCATATCTAACTTAGAGTTCTTTTTTTGCTGATGTAGTGGCCATATCTATTGACTAATGGTTTTTTTTTTTTCTTTTTTTTTTGTTTTTTTTTCAACAAAACATCAACATTTCACTGGAATTCTAAATGCACATCTACAAATCCGCTCTCCTTGATTATTACCATAGCAAGTACATGTTACACATCAAATATGTAAGTAAAATATACTAAGTTTTTTTTAATTTTGTATGTCATTGCTTTAATAGTAGGATCTTTATTTAGATTGTAGCTGACACAATCAAGTGCTTCACACTCACAGCAACCGCTCGAATGACGTATGAGGAAATAGGACCACCATATCCAAAAGCATTCAACATTCTTTGTTACAATTCATATTATATTTTTTGCTGTTTTTGAGGCCTTAATTCAATTTTTTTCACGCCTCTCTTTCTGCCAATGGGACAATAGCGCTGTTGACGAAAGACATCAGCCTTTGAAGGGGTCATCGAGGCTGGAAAGGGTGTAGGATGGCCAAATGAGGAATTTATGGTTAATTCTTGTTGATATCTTTATTGTGTAACTTTATTAATCTATTATATTATATATCATATATATACTATATATATATTATATATATAATATAGTATATATATATATATATATATATATATATATATATATATATATATTTATATATAATATATATATATATATATATATATATATATATATATATATATATATATATATACATATATATAATTTTCTATTCTATAGATGAAAATGTATAATATATATATAATATATAATATATATATATATATATATATATATATATATATATATATATATATATAAGTTACTTATCAAGGCTCATAGTTGCAAGTAAGATAATAATTTTCTTTCGTAACTGTTAACGTTGAAACGTGTATTGCCGAAGGTCTCTTCTTACCATTTAGCGTTACGTTATAGTGAGTTTGCCGTTCGGAAAAATTTCGAAGAACTTACTCTTTAAAAAACATTTAAAAGTTACGAATGGTGAACTAAAAAGTTTGTTTATTAAATCTAATAAAGCCAAAGAACTGTTTTATGAAGCATCCTTGAAAATTATAGAAATACTTTATTTGATTATTGTTATTCTCAGTGCGAAAATTTTCGAAACAGATTGTTGAACGTTAAGTTAAGCAGAAAAATTAAAGAAATCTTATTAGCCAATAGTAATGGACTCTCATAGTAATAGAGTTAGTAAGTTAAACTTTCATCTAAGACTTAAGGACGAAACCATCATAGCTCTGGGATATGCGGACTTTTTAATTTTCAATCGTGTAGTAAAGGTTCCTAATGTGTTATCCGTTGCAAATTCTTTTATTCGATTAAATTGGAATGATTTAAAACGTGAGGATTTGGATATATGTAAGGGTATTGTTTATCACGCTTTGGCACAACCGGTAGCACAATCGTGTCCTAATAGATTTATTAAAGAGTTGGTAGCGCTAAAAAAGGACCATAGTTTGCATGTGACTAAATCTGATAAATCTGGAGGAGTTGTAATTATGGATAGGAAATCTTATTTAGAAAAAATGAATACGCTACTAAGTGATAATGAAACTTACAAAGAAATTAGAATAAACCCTTTAGAAGGAATAAATAGAAGTTTTAACAGAAAATTGCAAAGCATACTTAGCAACAATATAGAATTGTTAAATAAATTCAAGTCTCAAATTAATCCATCACTACCCTATATGTATGGTTTGGTTAAAACACACAAAGAAGGTAACCCGATGCGTCCAATTATTAGTTCAGTGGGATCGATTCAGTATAAGTTATCGAAATATTTGGTAAACATTTTGTCTCCTTTGATTGGAACAATTTCATCTGCCCATTTAAATAATAGCATGGATTTAAGAGATAGAATGCTGAATGTCCGATATAACAGTCAGTTTATACTGGTTAGTTTTGATGTAAAATCATTATTTACGAAAGTACCTGTAAACGATCTTTTAACTTTTCTCGAAGAAGAACTCCATCATTTACAGTTAGAATTAGAAGGCAAAATTATAATTGATCTTATTAAATTATGTGTTCTTGATGCAAAATTTTGTTTTGAAAATAAATATTACAGTCAAATATTTGGTATGGCTATGGGAAATCCTATTTCTCCTGTTTTGGCCAATTTATATATGGAATTTTTTGAGCGTGACATTTTGAGTTCAATTTTACCTAGAGGAGTGATATGGTTCCGATATATAGACGATATTTTGTGTTTATGGCCTAATTCATGTAATGTAGATAATTTTTTGAGTAGTCTGAACAATTTAGTGCCCAGCATTAAATTTACCATAGAGAAAGAACATAATAAAAGTCTTCTATTCCTTGATATATTTATTCAGAGAGCTGATAATGGATTTAAATTTAGTATTTATAGAAAACCTACGAATCTTAATTCATTTGTGCATTTTTATTCCGCTCATCATGTATCAGTAAAACGGTCAGTCTTCTCATCTATGTACCTTAGAGCATTAAGGTTGGTTAGCCCAGAGTGTTACGACGATGAAATGGATAAGATTATGGAAATTGGTATGAAATTGCAATACCCAAAGGAATTCCTTGAAGACTGTTGTAGAAGAGCAAAGAAAACATTTTATTTACCATCTGATAAACCAGAAACATCTACTAAATACATATTAAAATTACCATACAACGAAAATTTTCTTAAAGTTCCTTCAATACTAAAACTTTTTAATATTAAGGTAGTATTTACATATGATAACACCACCAAGGGATTAATAAATAATCAAACAAATCATCATCTAAGAACAGTGAATGTCTATATAAAATTCCACGTAGGGATTACGATAAGTTTTACATCGGACAAACTGGCAAGGACTTAAAGATTAGAGTAAATCAGCACAAATATAGTGTTAAAACTGAGCAGGATAATAATGCACTCTTTCAACATTTATCAAGGATGAACCATAGAATTGATTGGGTCTCATCAAATGAAATCATTAAATCTTCTTCCATAGTCTCTAGAAACATCATTGAATCGGCAATAATCAGGATTACTTCGGCTAAAAATGTAAATATTAGTCAGGGATTGTATAATTTGGACAATTTTTTGATTGCATTTTTAAATAAGTATGTCATTAGAGAGAAAATTTAACATTAATATTGTCTCATTGATTTTTTTCGTTTATTTTTGTTTGTTGATATTTATTTATTGTTAATTTTTTTTAATTGCTTTTAGTTTAATATTTTAATAAATATTTTATTATTTTTATTATTTCTATTATTTATATTTTTATCGTTATTATTATTATTTATTATTTTATTATTATAGGTTGAGTGTCTTATTGTTGTTAATATTATTTCTCCTGTTGTTATGTGGTTACTGTTGTTATTTCTGTATTATTATTATTATATTTTTAAAGTTTTATTGAAGTTTTTATGATTAATCATTAATTTATTTGTTATTATTATTATTTGTTATTATTATTATTATTATTTTATTATTATTATTATTATTATTATTATTATTATTATTATTATTATTATTATTATTATTATTATTATTATTATTATTATTATTATTATTATTATTATTATTATTTGTGTCTTTGATTTTATTATTCTTATGACTATTATTGGCATTATTAATTATTGTCATTGTTATTATTTTTATTGTGATCGTAGTTGCTATTATCATTTATTTGATTTGTTATTGTTATTATGATTATCATTTAAGTTTTTATAATTTTCCACTGCAGTTTTAAATATAGGATGTTTTACAATGGGAATAGTTGCTTTTATAGCAGGAAAACTTTTTTTTTTAAATATACTTTTTAATTGGTTGTAACTTTTCTGGAAGCTTATGATTTGTCACTGTTAACCTAGTTTTCATCTTGTTCTGTTTTCAAGAGCAGATCTCTTTCTGAAAAATTAGTTGTAAAAACTACATTAGGCCAACATTTTTTTTTCATTTTTTTTTTTTTTGTTTAATTGTGAAAAATATATTTTTAGAAAAAAAAAATAAATTTTAAATATATATATATATATATATATATATATATATATATATATATATATATATATATATATAATATATAAAAAATATATATATTATATATATATATATATATATATATATATATATATATATATATATATATAAAAGCTTTACATGCATTATGGTTATATTGATGTATATATATATATACTTATATATTTATTTATATTTATTTATACTTAATATATTTACTATTTATATTATATATATATATTATATATATATATATAATATAATATATATTATATATATATATATACTGTATATTATATATATATAAAAAAAATATTATAATATTAAATATCTTAATATATTGAAGGGCATAATTATTTATGACAATCTGACTTCCAAAAAATAAAAACAGCAAAAAAGAAAAAAAAACAGAAAATTCTTAATATAAATAAGGCTAATGTTATTTTATAATTCAACTACGTTTGTTAATCCCAACGCCATTTTATATTTTGCATGTGCATACTCTCACAGTGCACTATATTCATTTGCACTGTGCACCGCAGGAAGTGCACATGTATCAGAAAGGCATATTAGAAGATAGAAAATTACACTTTTAACAGAAAACATAGGTCCCAAGTAATAGGTTGATTTGCATTGAATTATTTTAAAATTAAGGGGAAAAATAGGAGGGTATACATTTGCGATCTGGTGGAGGAAGGTTGCAGATGATTTAAATTTATAATATATTACTTAGGAAGACTTATGGAACTTATAATGCATAGCGATGGAATTATAAAAAAAAAATATATATGTTTCGAACCCCCACCCCCTAATGTACATTTTGCTATAATACAAAATGCACAAATCTGTATCTAAAAAGGAAAACAATGAAAATTTTTATAGTACATTAAACCTAACATAACCTAACTTACGTAACTTAAAACTAACTAACATAACATAACAAACCTAACCAAACAACCTAACCTAGGCCTAACCTAATCTACTCTAACCTACTTAACC
>JABUQX010116408.1:0-2500 GCA_015478945.1 Trachelipus rathkii | reverse complement strand
CCAGTATGTTTGGAAATGGGAGGATTGGTGGCTTCATCCTGTTAAATGTTGGATTGGGTGGTTTTAGTGCAACCTGTTATAATTCTAAGGGCTGTGTTTTGAGAGATTTGTAGTTATTTGTGTTTGATTTTGAGAGTGCTGGGAAACATGCTGGAGAAGCGTAATTTAAGTTTGTTTCTAAGGAAGTCTGATTATAGATTAGGTGTAGGTCGTGTTATACTGTCCTCTGAAGTTTTGTGTTGGGAAACGGGTTTCGAGGGTGTTTTAGCTTTTCGTCAGTTGTGGAAGTGATTTGTGTCAATTATGGGGGAAAAAAACGTCATGTGGTGTCATGGGTAAGTCCTAAGTATTTTGGGCGTTTTTGTTAGAGTAGGGGTATTGTCAGAGGTAATTAAGGGATGGCAGGATGGATTTGATGGACGGTCGGTGCGTTAAAAGGGTGCATTCGTTGAGTGAATTAACCAGTTTTTAAAGAGGTTGTAAGTATTCGTTGGGTATGTTGTGTGGCTGTGTTACGTCTGGGTGTGAGAAATGAGGGCTAATGTCGTTTGCTATAAGTGATAAGTTTGGCTTGGAGTGGTGAATGGGGGTGCGGTAGGTCTGCCAGTGAAAAAGTGAATTAAAAATGTTGAGAGAGAATCGATCTTTCTTTCTGCGTGGGCATTGTAGTTTGATAAAGCCTATACGTTTTGTTAAATGTATAAGACTTTTGCAAAACGGTTTGTGAGGAAATTGGAAAGCCATTTTTTTGTCATTATTTTCTAAAGGGAATGGCAGGATTTTTTTGAATTAGGATGTGTGTGGGGACGGTGTTAAATGCTTTGTCTATGTCTATTGCTGTGATTATAGATCTATGGGAGGTGATTGGTTGAAGCATTAATGATGTGTTGTGTGAGGGAGGTGAGTGCTGTGGGTTGTAGAATGGTTACTTTTAAATCCGTGTTGGAAGTCTGGTAGAGGAATTAGATTGGAATAAATTTTATTTTAATATTTAATTTCTTAAATTTGCTGATGGAACAAAGCAGAGAAATTGGGCGATTAGGAGGAGGGGGAGTTGGGTCTTTTTTTGGTTTGAGTTTAGGGATTATGTTTGCTTTTGTACAGCTTGGGGTAATGTAGTTGAGTTGCAGGATTTATTGAAGATTTCTGTAATTAGGAGGATTGCGTTTTCTCCAAGGTGTTTTATGTGCAGGTTGGATATGGAGTCTGGGCCTGATGCTGTTGAATTTTGAGTTGTTTTTTTGTTTTCCTGTTATCGGGGTGTGTTGGTTTGCGGGAGATCTTAGTGTAATGTTTAGCGAGACTGTCTGATTGTTGTTTAGGGAAGGAGGACGTTATGATAAAGGTGGGATCCGTGGGATGGTGGTGTGTGTTTCGTTGAATTGTTTACTTTGATGAATTTTACCAGGTTCCTTACGAGTCTTTGCGCGATGGTGTTTTTGTTGTTAAGGTATTCAGAGAATTTTTTTAGTGTGTTGTGGTTATGAGGTTAGAATTTGGGTGTTTAGGTAGTTATTTGGTGAAGATGGGGGGTAGTATGGATGAGTTTTTCGAGGGAGTTTCTTGTTAATGAGTGGCTGATGTTCGCGTTTAGTTGGGATTGTTATATTTCTGTGTCCCTTGGCGTATGTGAAGGTTTGGCAGATTTGAGAGTTTGTTTAGTGAGTGATGAGGGAGCAAGGCATGTATATATCGTGGATTTGTGTTTGGTTTGATGTGAGTTTCAATTAAATTAAGTATTATGCGAGCAGTTTGCTTTTTGTGTGGTTAGCTGTATGTAATAGTTTTTTTTTGAGGGGTTAAACAGGGGGGGGAGTGAAGGGGTAATTTAGGGATATAAGAATTGGAAGTGGTCCGATTGTTAGGTCACGTAATGGTGTTCCCATGTTAGTAAGTGTGTAGGAGGGCGGGAACAAAATGTGACGTCTGGGGAAGTAGGGGATTGGTTGACTTGGGGGGATTCTGCCCAGGAGGCAGAAGTATAGTAATATATATATATATATATATATATATATTATACTATTATATATATATATAATATATATATAATATATATATATATATATATATAATAATATAGTATATATATATATTATATATATATATATAAATATATTATATATAATATATATATTATAATCTAATATATATATATATATTATATATATATTAGTATATATATATATATATATATATTATATAATATATATATATATATATAACTATATTATATATATTTAATTTATAATTGATTCAATTGAGATAGAGTGCTATAGTGGATATTAGTGAAATAGTGCCAATGTCATTACCTGATCAATTATAAATTAAATTATATATATTAATATAATATAATATATATATATATATATATATATATATTATATATATATATATATATATATATATATTATATATATATATATAATTATATATATATATATATATATTATATTCTATATATATATATATATAATATATATATATATATATATATATATAT
>JABUQX010116407.1:0-25393 GCA_015478945.1 Trachelipus rathkii | reverse complement strand
CGTGAGCTAATTACTGTTAGATGTAATGAAAAATGTAATGAAGATCGGAGTCCTCTATATAGGAGTGAATATGTGGTGAAGTAGAAAGAAGTTTTGGGGGATAGAACAGAGTCCTGAGAATCGCCTCTGCAACAACTATTATAGAACTACAGGAAAAGATATCAGAGAGAAGATCACAAAGAGAAGGATAAATATCAAAAGAATGAAGTTTAGAAAACAACAACTTGTGCCAGACCTTACCAAAGATTTCAAAATTTCAAGTGCCACAGTAAAAGGTTCCCTGAAATACCAAAGATCAGTGGACCACTAATTATAGAGAAAAGAAAAATGATCACAAATAGAGCTTTCTTTACGGAAGTTATAATAACCAACAGAGATAATAATAAAGAAATTGATTTATTTCAAATTATCCTACTAAAGTTAAATTCAAAATTTTAATGAACCATTTCTAGCAGAAAGAAAATTAGAAATATCAGAGAACCACAGGTGTAAAACTATCAGGACTGTACGCCTTCTTTGTTTTAAGCATGGAGCGTAGAAACAACATATTTACAAGAATTTACAATATAAGGCATAATTTAGCTGATGGGTGAAGAAGGAACAAAAGAATCGGATTTATCTAAGGTGTAATTAGAGGCAAAGGTTTGAGCAATGAATTCAGCTTTAACAGAATGCAAAACGTCTGAAGATACCAGGTGTAAAAAGAAAGATGAGGAATCAAAGTTGAAATTAAAATTTTTTTTAAATGCAAGAACAAGCTGAGAAATAGGAAACAGAAAGGTTTTATATAAAACAAAGAATTTTATTGTTACTATGAATAGATTTTGAGCCATTACAGTTTGAAATATAAGCAGAATGAGTTTCTAGAATTTGAAGAAGGTAATTTCTGAGGGCATCAATAATTCAACGTATAACACGAAAAGAAGATGAGCTAAATTAAAGTTTGTTAATTTTAATTCAAGGGAATGAATATGGTTGAAAGCTTCTCAATTATCTATGTATTGCGTTCTGAACACTCTGAAGGACCTTTCCCACTGAAGCAGCAGTCATTCCATGGGTAATCAAAGAAGTATGTCTGTGTGTTAGATCAACTTACAGCACTTTAAATGTTAAAAAATGTTTTCTTACTGTAGGTGGTGATTTTTCTTGCTGAAGACACGAAGAGATGGAAGAGAATTCAAAGATGGGGTTCATCTCCAAAATGGTCAGGAATACTAATATGGAGCTTCTCCAATTGTTTGAGGTCTGATAGAAAAGTTCACCAGCTTTATCTTGAGAATTAGAGAAAATCCATTGGTGGTAATGGCCGTTGAAATTGCTAAAAGCAAATAACTTCAGAGAAAGAGGAAGAGGAGAGGTGCTTAATAATCTATAGTTTAAGTAGTCAAATAATTTAGGATGGTTTATTTAGTTTCAAATGTACAGAGGAGATGAATTTAGTAGTAGATTGATATTGTAGTTTAATTATAAAATAAAAAATTCGGAAGATTCCAAATCTGAGACACGAAAAACAAACAATATTAGCGTCAATAAACACAGCAGCTGACTTTGGCTGACATTTGCAGAGATAGACAATAAGAGGGAAGAAAGCAGGGTTTTCTCTCAGAACGTTTTACACAACATGAGTTTCGCCTAAAATTAAGAGGTGAGGTTTGGAGGTGGAGAGGTGATGCTCAACAAAAATAAAATTAGAGGACAAACCGCAAAGGTTGAAGAAATTGATCAAGAGAGAAGAACATGCTCCAGAACAGGCCTGCAATTTCGAGACGTCACCAACCCCAACAACGGAAGCCATCAACTCCAAAGTGGTGATAGGTGGAGGAGCTGTTGATATGCTTGCTTAGTGGATGTAATTTTTATAATTTTTTTTAAAAAATGTGTTGTTTTGTAATAGTATTTGTGGTGTGTGAATATTCCTTAAAGCAGAGTAAAAAGAATGCGGAGATAAGAGATAAAAGCGGTAAACCATTGGGTATTGGAAGGCAATGGGATGTACTCTAAAAATTCATATATGCTCAATAGGGCCAATATATATATATATATATATATATATATATATAGTATATATATATATGATATATATATATATATATATATATATATATATACTATATATATATATATATATATATATATAAATATATATATATATTATAATATATATATGAAGTGGCGTGCGTGCTGGGAGAGTTACTTCTCTTTCCTCCATTTCCCAAGCTATTGTTGAAATTCTTTTCGTTTTCCTTCGCTGCATAGGTATTGTTGATGGTGTTCCTTTGATTGCCCCTTGTATTAGACTTCGTTTAAACGTTGGGGACCTAAGTATTTACAGGTACTAGGGTATACACCTTTCTCTGTTGAAGCCGCCTAACTTCGTCACCAAGTAGAAGAGGCTAATGGACGCTGTGATGGTAATTCAGAGGCTAATTAACCGTCAACAAGAATTGTATAATCCTTTTTTTAGAACTTAATTTCTGTAGGTATGGGAATAAACTAGTTTTGGTCTTGATAGTTATTTTATTAAAATAATCTGTTCAGTTATAAGAAAATCTTTCGCTGACCTAAAGTTAAGCGTAATAGTCAATTTATAATTTTTATTAGAATTTTATTATACCTCGATCTCTTGTATCCCTCCAAAGGTCTCTGTTTCTTTCACATCGGACATTAAAAGGCCTGCCACCCGATATGAAGTACGAAAGTGGGAGAAACAAAGATTTTTCAAAATCACCCCTTTATACAAGCTATTTACTAAAAAATATACAAAATCATGATATAAAATGCTGTAAAATAACAATATATTACTACAATTTACACAATCTATTATATCATCCAAAAAATTCATCCAATTCAATAAATGCCTTTTTCACGTCTTCAGCTAGGTGTGTTGTGTGTTGTGTGTGTGTGTGTGTGTGTGTGTGTGTGTGTGGTGTGTGTGTGTGTGTGTGTTTGTGGTGTGTGTTGGAGCATAACAAGAAATAAATTTGTGCTACCTAAGTAAAGTTACAGAAAATAAGATACAAAAGATACTGATGCTAAATGGATGTAAGCTGCCTAAAATTACCATAAAAATTTCTTTTTTACTAATACAATAAAATGAAATTTAGTAAATATACCCATTTACTGGGAATATTATATTTATGCCGTTTTCGTTTTTGCATTTGAGCTAAAAAAAGTGCTTAAGGTCTGCGTTCGGTTGTCAAAGACATAGAGCAAATCGTTAAAAAAATGCTCTCCAAACGTAAAGAATTTCTCCTAATTCTGTGTAATTTAGAATAGAAATTCTGTGGTATAATAGTAAATTGTAAATATACAATTTTATACAAGCTAAAGTATACATATGTATTAGCATATATAGAGAGGAGTAGAGAAGGAAGAGGAGGAGAGGAGAGGAGAGAGAGAGAGAGGAGAGAGAAGAGAGGGAGAGAAGGAGACAGAGACAGACGAAGTAATATATAGTTATATGTATGTATACTATATAGTATATATATGAGTATGCATACTATTTATTGAATATACGAGTATAATGAATACATATAAATTAACCAATGAGTGATAGCAAGAGATATATGATAAATCTGTAGGTGTAACTACGTTCAAGATATAGTAATTATAATATATGTTATAATATACTGAAAATTGAGTATAGAGATAATATGAATAATTTACAAGAAGGGTATAGAGAAAGTAATATTATATATGAATGAGATGAGAGAAGATGATAATATAACCGGAGAGATATAGATATATATAGGAGATATAGAGATGAGTAAGTAAGATAGATAGTAGAAGATATAGATAGAGTAATAGATATAAGTTAACTAGTAATATATATAGACCTAGTAGATAGAGATGATAATATATATATATTATGAGAGTATAGAGAGAGTAGATATATAAGGAGAGATAGATATAAGATATATATATATATATATACAGAATATATTATATATAGTATACTATAGATAAGATAATATATAGATATAAGGTATTATTAAGAACTAGTATATAGTAATATATATATACTATATGTATATAAGGTGAAAAATATATATCTTATTTTCATATGACTTATAAAGCAATAATTGTCAAAGGGTACCATACTACTTAATTCATTTTAATAAGAGTCACAGATGGTTTCGTTATTGATGAGCGATGTTGATGGAATATTTTAATTAAATAACGAGGGATATATATAGTAATATATATATATATATATGAATTATATTATATATATATATATATATATATGAGTAATAGAGATCATATATATATATATATGATGGAGATATTATATGAATATATAGTAAGCTTATTTTTCCGATTGTTGTTTTTGTGTATTATAGTATTAGAAAGGTAATATATGAGATAATAGTAGATATAGATATTTATATATATATAATGAGTATATATAGTATATATATATAATATATATATAATATATAAGGAGTGATATAATATATATATATATATATATATTATAGTATAATTGTATATAGCTATATATAATATATATATAGTTAGTATATATAGATCATGGATTACTTGATTTCCGGGTGCCTACGGAGGATGGTAAAGGGAAGTGATAATTTTTCCCTGTTTGCGAGGATGCTGCGAATTCGATTCTCTATCGCCAACCTGAACAGAATAAAAAATCGCCGTCTGTAAGAGATTTTCTGTAATATTTAATTACAAATTAGGACATATTATCACAACAACCCCCACTACACTCACATTACTAAAACAAACCCAAATATTTACCACATAATTATTTATTATATAACATACAAAATCACACTCTTCTATCATGATAATCTAGCATGAAAGAAGTCCTCCACATTTGGATGCGAAACCACGTCTGAGGTGAGGGTAGAAACTTTGCATTTGCCTGAGCGAAGGCAGGGCTTGCTATTCAGCCTAGAATATCTTTGAATAATAATTCTGGTTAGAAAAAATGTTGGTAGCACACTTTCCCTGATCAAGGACCCTGCTGCGTTGTAATTTTGAATCCCAATTTAAAGAGGACAGAGTTCAGAGAGGCAACAAACTACATAACTCCTCTCTCTCTCTCTACATAGTAGTATATATATATAGTAGTAGTGATTATATATATATATATATATAGTTATATATATAGATATATATATGAGTATAGTATATGAGAGTATTTTTACAGATGTTATAGTATAATATTAGTATAGAAATATATTAATAGTATATATATAGATAGAGATATAATTATATATATATAATATATAGATATTATATATATATAAAGTATAATATATATATATATAGTAATAATATATTATTATAATATATATATATATGAGTATATAATATAATATATATAGTATATATATAGTATCAACCTTTCACACCATCTATTGGGGTGACAATCACCTCACCTAATCAACAATCTTTCAACTCCTAAAACCCCCTCCATCCATGGATTGCGAAAGACTTAAACACTGGAATACACCTTGCCTGATGAAACTTGAGATGCACAGTCCCTCTACAAGGTCATAGTGATGTAGTCATTTGGCTCCGCTTGAGTCCAGATTATGGATTGCTGTCACAGTTGGTCCCGCTTCGTAGATTATATTGATACGGCGGGAGAATCACTATCCGATAAACACAAAGAATCTCTTGCACCCAGCATTAATGTTAGAATTCTATTCGTTATGATCGAGGAGTGGGCTTTACTTTTTATCAGGCCACATCTATAACACCTTTTCTAGTCAATGGGCGGTTTCCGACCATTGACACAAGACCATTAACTTTGTCTAAGCAAGTTATCATAGACGACAACAGTAAACTTGCCTAGCGTCTTTTTCTCAGCATAGAGTTCGGCAACCCTATGGTGCCTAAATATGTTTTACTTAAGCCTCACACAGGGAGAAAAAAGTATTCGAATTGCCCGAATGTAAGAGACGATCGACGCCACCACAAGAACATGATTATTTTTTAAAACAGCTGAAGCAAGATCTAGCCGAATTTATAGCTAAATGTGCAAACAATAATTTTGTACTTATACTTCGACTATCAAATCAGCAACTCGCCTTTCTTCAGTGTGGAAAGGTGTTCGGAAAATATATCGCAGCTCCAAACAGCTTTCAATCCAGATATCCTAAGAGTTATTGGCCTGAATATTAAGAGACAAGGAAACTCTTGGCTCCAGCAAATGTTTGCAGATGCATTAAGCATATAGTATGCTTGAAAACTTGAGCTGGTTCCCGCTGTCTGGAAGACCTTTCAAAATTAAGAATTAACAGTATGATATACGCGCCCGATCTTTCAACAGCAGAAAGGGTAAGCATTATACGAGTCATAAACCTTTTTAGTTACAGGAGATCTCTGGTAGAATGAAGCATGAGATATTCGGTACTTTCCCAAACTGGACGTGATGATTATCTTGGTTTCTTTTTAATCTCGAAAATGCATATTAGAAAACATGCAGTATTTGGGTTCTTCTAAAACCCCACATGCTCGGTTTCCAGGGACAGCTTTCTCTCTTAATACAATGCCTTCTGTCAGACAGATCCATCCAGGTCTGGTGATCATCTGCTCTATTACGTTACTTTACTCTGGATGAAGGTGTTCAGCAGAGTATGGTCCTTAATGTATTATTAAATGAGCACGAAATAAAAAACATACGAGAATTTTTTGACATTTTTGTAAATTAAAAGTTCACTTTTAATACAATAGTTGGGCAATGCTTTCTCACATTAGCAACAATTACCATTATTATTTTTTTAAGAGTATCCTGTGATTTTTATAAAAATCAGGGGTGCCAAGATTTATATAAATTTCTAAGTAGGGGGCCTTAATGTAAATAATTTCCCTATATTTTCTAAACCCTTCAAACCCTACTACCCTTGAATAGTGGTTTAAAGATCATTTCTCAACATCCATTCAATTTCCATTAAGCCATACCTTAACACTGTTTAATATCAACATTGTTAAGCACACATTAACAATATTAGCTAGCCCATAATTTTACAAGTAAAAAACCAAGAACTGAAATTAAACAATTCACAAACTACCCTAATAAAGGAACAAATTAAAACTACATCTACTATCGAAAATTACGTTTAAATGTTTAACATACCTACTTATGCAAATGTAGACTTGAAAATTTCTTATTTAAGAAAAACAATAGGAAAAACAACCTTGATATCGAGATAAAAAGCTAATTTTATCTATAAAAAACACAGCTTTAACACAACATTAAAATTCATATCCAAGATGGCGTACTCAAAGTTACGATATCAGAGACGTAAAAGTACGGGGTCTCAAAAGCAGTTTCAAGGAAACAAAAAATCAAACAACCAAGTAAACTTTGGCAAACCATAGTTTAAAAACCTGCAGTTCAATCAAACTATACTACAATAGTATTTATAAAGTCCAAGCAAACTGCAATCGGCCCTTGATAAACGTCAGATAGCAGACGTCATAATCAACTCTGTACAGCCGATTTTTTTGGAACTTAAGCTGTTTTCGTTTTTCATTTGTGCTAAAAAAACATGCTTAAGTTTTCGTTCGTTTTTGTCAAGCTTAGCGCAAAATTCGTCACAAAAAAAATGCTCACCCAAGCGAAAGAATTCTCGCCTACATTCTGCTGTAAAATAGATATCAAAATTCTGACACTATAAAAATAGCAACCTTACAGAATTAACGGAAATTCTTTACGTTTGATGAGCATTTTTTTCGATTTTGAAATAACTTTGCCAAAACGAACGCAAACTTATGAATTTTTTTTTACCACAAATGCAAAAACGAAAACGGCTTAAATATAATAAACAAAAGCCTTTATTAGGACCCTATTTTTAAAGCTCCTTCGGTGTTTATCCTCAAATTCGGACGTTAATTTGATATAAAATATAAAACTTTTGCAATAATTTTGTTCCCCCATTCTAAAATTATTAATTTTTATTAATAATATAATACTATAATATTTTTACGAGCGTAAAAAAAGTTCAGAATGGGGTCAGATGACGTATCTTGCCTAATAAATCATCATCAAATTTAAACTTTTTTTTTGTTTAAACATGTTAAAACTTTGATTTTTATGTTATCAATAAATAATTTTCTTGAATTTATTAAAGTTTCAAAAATAGCGGCAAATTTGGTGACAATTTGCTCATGCCTAGACTTAATTTCTCGTAAACATGGACCCCTTAGGCCTATTGAGCAGGGAATTTAATATTTTTTTTTTATGTTAAGAAAATAACATTTAATATGATTCCTGTTGTTATCAATCATAAAATTTTATTAAATCCCCTGCCAAGCCACAATTTCAAAGTCAGTTTTAAAAGTTAATAGTTTTTGTCAGGTTTTTAGTGTCCATAATTACTTGCTTAAAAATAATATGTTGACAATTTAGCTTAAGCCATGATCAAATTTTCGAAAATATGCATCCCTTATGTATATTGACAGCTAAATTACCAAATTTTTATTTTACCAAATGAAGTAATATATCATACTTAGCCTATTATGATACTATAACTATTAATATATATAAATATATATTATAATATATATATTATTATATATCACTTATACTAGCTATACTATATGTATAACTTCACTATATATATATATATATATCATATTAATAACTACTATAACTATATATATATATATTCCGGGTATTTGATAGTTTCTTGAGTATATCTCAATTTATCATCTAAAACATCTTCATGCCAGGAAATGATGTTCAGCTTGTGCAACGCCATTCTCGAAACTCCTGCAGCCAAATCCTTAGGGGGCAGTTATCCAGGACACATCGCTCCCCTGCTCGACACCGCCTTTCCTGAGTGCGTTTTCGACCCTTCCTCTAAGTGCCAGATACCTATCATCGATAACAGGGCTGAGATTTCTTGTCTCCCTTCAAATAGTCTGGTTCCTCCCGGTACTCAGCATACCCGTTTCCTGTGCGCCGCGAACGGTACTGCCATTGCTACTTACGGTGAACGTTCATGCACCCTCGACCTCTCCCCTCAGGAGCAGGGTTTTCCGAGTCCCGTTTTACAGTCTGCCCTGCAATCACTCAACAATTATCCGGCGCAGATATTTTGACCATTCCACGCTACTGGTGGATCTTTGGAATCAACGCTTAGTGGATGGCAACACCACCTTTTCTCCAAGGGCAACATCTCTCTTTCTGCAGTAGGGAACATTTCCGCTGTTCATCCTCCCATTTCTTCTTTCTATTTCCTCTCTCTCCTACAGAAGGACTTTCCATCTCTTTTGCACCTCTGCTCTTCAATTGCCCCAGTTAAGCATTCAGTCCTCCACCACTTAGAAATCACAGAGTCCTCCGACCTTTGCATGAGCTCGTCGCCTCACCCCGGAGAAGCTGAAGATCGCTCGTGCTAAGTTTGATTACATGCTTGAGCTGGGAATCGTTAGAACTTCCAAGAGGAGTTGGGCTGCACCTTTACACCTTGTCCCTAAAGCTACCCCTGGGGACTGGCGCCCCTGTTGGGATTTTAGGGCTCTCAACTCGGTCACTGTCCCAGATCGCTATCCTGTCCCTCACATTCAGTATTTGACGTCCCATCTCAGTGGTGCTACAATATTTTCCAAAAACGATCTAGTCCGCGCCTATCACCAGATCCCTGTAGCACCCGAGGATGTTCACAAGACTGCGGTAATTACACTCTTTGGACTTTTTGAGTTCTTGAGAACCCCCTTCGGTCTACGGAATGCTGTTCAAACTTTCCAGCGGTTCATTGACATTGTCTTCCGAGGGCTACCCTTCTGTTGGGCCTACATCGACGACCTGCTTATAGCTTCCAACTCTGAAGAGGAACACAAGAAGCAAGTTTTTGCTGTCTTCTCCAGACTAGACGAATATGGTATCCGCATCAGCCCGGAGAGGTCCCTATTCGGTGTACCCTCTCTCACGTTTCTTGGCCACACATTTTCTAATGAAGGTGTTGTCTTCATTCGTGCTTTTCCTTTACCTGAAATGCAGAAGCAGCTGAAGCAGTTTCTCGGGATGCTAAACTACTACCATCGCTTTCTACCTGCAGCAGCTGCTCTCCTTCGGCCTCTCACAAAGCTCCTCCGCCCGAAGAAAAGGTGTCTCGGTCAAGGTAAAGTGGACGAAAGAAGGTCGTATTGCTTTCATTTCTGCAAAAGACGCACTAGCGGATCCCACTCTCCTTGTCCACTCACAGGACTCTGCACCAACTCGCCTTCAGGTTGATGCCTCCGATTTCGCGGTAGGAGGCGTCCTGCAGCAACATCTGAATGGTTCTTGGTCTCCTCTTGCCTTCTTCTCGAAGAAGCCTCAGCCTGCGGAAACCCGTTACAGCGCCTTCGGCAGAGAACTGCTCGCATTGTACCTGGCAGTCAAACACTTTAGATACTTTCTGGAAGGTCGGAAAATTCACATTCTCGCAGATCACAAGCCGATCACCTTCGCCATGGCATCTCGAAATGAACCACTCGCCGAGAGAAGCTCTTCATTTGGAATATGTTTCCCAGTTTACGACAGACATCCGCCATGTCCCAGGTATGAATAATCTTACGGCTGATTCACTTTCATGCATTGAGATTACCCCCATATCTTCACTCCCCAGCATCAACTGCGAGGACATGGCTACTACAAAGTCATCAGAAGAACTCTCTCTTCCCCAGGACTCTTCGTTGCAACTCAGGTGTATTTCTCTTCCGGGCATTCAGAAGAAACTCCTCTGTGACACGTCTACTGATGCTTCCCGTCCTTTCGTTCCTTCTGCTTTCCGCAAACCTGTTTTTCTTGCTTTTCACTTTCTTTCTCACCCCAGTATCCCAGCCTCTCAAAAGCTGATTACAGCCCGCTTTGTGTATCCCGGCTCTAATACCGATGTACGAAAATGGACTCATGAAAGCCTTCCTTGTCAGCGTTCTAAGAGTGCACAGATACACCACAGCCCCTCTTGGGCCTCTATTTCTCCAACCCCCCCTGGAGAATGTTTCGAAGAAAGTGCCATACCGACATTGTTGGTTCCCCTTCCTCCTCTTGATGGGCACTCAATATATCTCTACATCTACTTGACGATTCACGCCGCTGTCCAGAAGCTATTCCTCTCAAAACCACTACTGTCGAAGTCATCAGCTAAAGCTTTATTGACTCACTGGGTTTGCGCGTTTCGGCGCGTACCGCTTACGGTGACACGGATCCAGCGTAGATAATTTAAATCTTTTCCTTTGCCTTGAGATTCGACCATGAGCACACCTGGGTTTGAGCGCATCACAGGACAACCAGCTTTCATCGGCTTCAAATGGGATTCTATAGAAAGTCTTCACCCCTAGCTAATTATCTTGAGCTGCTTACCCATAGCATGACGCAATGGACTGAGCCTCTTCCTTTTGTACTTTTGGCCATCCGCTCCGCCCTCAAGGGAGATCTTCAGTGCACAGCCGCAGAACTGGTCTATGGCTCTCCTTTACGCTTGCCAGAGAAGTTCTTTTTCAATCTTCCCTTCACCTTTCGTCAGACTCTCACCATACCTCACTAGTTGTTAGAACTGTTCCTGTACTTCGTGCAGACCATCACCTTCGAGAACATCAGCACAATCCACCTTTCGTTCCGAGATAACTGCCGCCACATGCCACCCAGTTTTCGTTCTCATGACGCTCACAGACTGCTCTACTGCCCTCCCGGTATGACGGCCCGTTTAACGTCCTCAAGCATGCAGTGAAAATTCTTACATTCAACGCCCTTCACGCGAACGAAGGTCGTTTGCATTGACCCGTCTAAAACCAGCTTTCCTAGAGGCAAACCCTCCGAACAACCTTCCAACTTTCCAAACCCCCTCTAGGCATCTCCCATTCCCTACTCCCCATCCCCCGCTGACATTCTCCCTTCTCCAATCATCACCCTCCTTATGTCTTCTCCTTCCTGACCTTCTCCAACCTACTTCACTCTCTTCACACCATCCATTAACAGCGCCTGTTTCTCCACTTCCTCCATGCATCTGTACCTTCGATCTGCTCTGCGCTCCTCCATTCGAGTGAAAAAACGAAAACGCGTGCCTAGCGCCGTCAGGTTCACACATTCCCAGCCGCATACTGGCGAAATAATGCAGAAACCCTGACACCACATCACTGCATGGAGGCTACTTCAAGCTGCGTCGGACAGGGACTCTAAAAATTTCTTTGCACCTGGTCATTTCTTTTAATGCGTTTAAAACACTAGCCTTAAGGTTTGGCCCTGCATCGCCATTCCCTAGAATCCTACATATAACATGTACTTTAATTCACGCAGCTTTTTCAACCACAAGCTTACCAAAGGTATGGTAATCAATATTATACCGATACTAAATTCAAATCTGAAAACCAGTGTTAGGCTAGATTATTAATACTAGGTATCTAGACATGCCGAACCATTCGCATAATAGGCCAGCACTCAGGCCCTAATAAGGCATTGTCGTAGACCTAGGACACCTAACTAGCCTTCAGTTGCAGCCGGAGGTCACGGCTAGACTCCTTTGATGGCCCCATCCAGAAAGGAGCAGTGTCAATGCAAAACAGGGGATTCTGTATTTCTCGGGGATATCCCAGAAATGAGAATGCAACATAGGTGTAGGCCATGATGCCTCTCTTCATAAAAGCCCAGCAGCTTCTGGCATCCGGCGAAGCCTCCTGTCCATATATATAATAATATATATAACTATTATATATATATATATATAGATATATATATATATACTATACAACTATATATATATATACTATATATAATATATATATATATATATTAATACTATACTATATATATATATATACTATATATAAGTTAGTATAACAACATCGCTACCAGCACACTTGCTCCCTTCGGTCGCAAATATGCCCGGAAGACCCTTCGCTCCCCGTTTTACATACCACTTGTAAAGGTTTGTTTAAGGGAGTGAAGTTGCCGAAAGATGTTTGGTCGGTGAGAATGTGAAAAATATGATTTTTTAATTTTGTTTACGAGGCCGTCACACTCCTCATTTCGCTCGAAGGGGCTACCAGCACACTTGCTCCCTTCGGTCGCAAATATGCTGGTAGACGCTTCGCTCCCCGTTTTACATACTACTTGTAAAGGTTTGTTTACGAGAATGGAATTGAAAATTGGTTTATAATAAAAAAAATTTAAACAAATATGGAAATATTGTGTTCATTACACAAACACGAAACTAACGAAAATTGTAAATCGTGTAATTTTTAAAAAAATTATATTGAAATAAATAATAATAATTCTGAGTATTATTATGAAGCTTCTCATTCGCAATATACGCAAAATAATAATAAACCATTAAAATATTCACCTAGAATATATTTAGAGTTATTGATAAATATTATAAAACAATAAAGATATAAAAAATAATTATGATAAAATATTAAATCTCAATGATGAATTAGAAGAGACATTTCAACAGGAGATAAAGAATTTCAAAAAAAAAATTCATTTAATGTTTATTCATTTTAAAAATTTATAACATCAAACTACAGTTATGTGTGTCAAATGTAATATATCTGATTTTCAAAAGTTTCTAATAAAGAGAAATTAAAAAAAAAAGAATACAATGAAATTTGGAAGAAAATATGTGAGATTAACAAAATGGGATTTAATCAAGTAAAAAGGATATGAGCATTATATTTAAAAATTTTAAATATAATTTTTTCCTTTTATTTTTGTTCATTTTTTATTTCTTCTATAATAAATAAGGAAATAAAAAATGAACAAAAATAAAAAGAAAGTCACCTTTCACAAAATTAATGTATATTTTGAAATATATGATTACGTTAGAACAAACGATGAGCTAACTTCTATAATTTTAGATAAGAACGTTTTTCAAGAAGAATAAAAAACTCTAGAAGAAAGGCTAGGCAAAATTTAAAATCAACTAAAAAATTATGAAATTCAAGAATAACGAAAATCCCAATAATTAAATACTTATTAATAAAAAAAATTCTATAATAAAATGACAAGATCTGAGAATGAGCAAAATCCAAAATTTAAGCTTATAAATAAAAAACTATAATAAAATGACAACTTGCATAGGGCTTGCCTAAAATCCAAAATGACTTATAATAAAAAATCTATTATAAAATGATAAGATATCTGAGAATGAGCAAAATCTAAAATTGACTTATAATAAAAAAAATCTATAATAAAATGACAAGATCTGAGAATGTGCAAAATCCAAAAAAAAAAAACTGTATATAAAAAAAATCTATTAATAAAATACAAGATCTACTGAGAATGACCAAAATCCAAAATTGACTTATAATAAAAAAAATCTCTATATAAAAAAAAAAGATCTGGGAATGAGCAAATCCAAAATTGACAAATAAATAAAAAAATCTATAAATAAAAATGACGACTTGTGAGATCTGTAATACTAAAATTAACACACTTTGAAAATTCATATAAGAGTACATTAAACATGTGAAATAATACAAATAGATCATGCTTATACAATTGAATTATTTTTGATGCATAAAAAAACAATTATGCTCAATATGAATTGAAAAGCGTTCTAAACCTTAAAATTCACGAGAAAAGTAAGATTCATTCAAAGAAATTCGCATTGACCCAATAATGATTACAAAAATGTCGGAGAAGGAATTCAAGGTTAATTTTTAAAAGCATATTGTATATACCAATATAAAAACTATTGATCCGAGGATGTATATTAATATATGATAAGTATTTAATTCAGAAAAAAAGTGAGGAGCAAATTGCAGAACTGAATAAAAAATCCAGACTATATTTGGTCTGAATTTTATAAATATTTACCTGATGAAAGAAAACAAACGATTCAAAATTGGTTTAAGGTTTCCTTTATAAGCAGAACATACGAATCCAAAAGAACTGATAATATTGAAGAAATATCAATAAATATGTAAGAAAAAATATTGCTAAATTTACAAGAGAAGGGTCAGGATGGATTACCAATAAACTTTTAGATTTTGAAATAAGATAGACAAAATAAAAAACCCATAAGAGCCTCATATATTGAAACTCACATCAAATATTTAAAAAACCAAAATTTGGATTGATTAATATTCAAAATAAAATGATAACGAATGTTTCAAATGGTGTATAGCAAGATCTGATTGTTTAACAGAAAGAAATCCACAGAGATTATCAAAAAGAATAAAAGAAAAAAAAATTACAATTGGAAAGGAATAGAATTCCCAGTTCAATTAAAACAGATTACTAAATTTGAGAACCAAAACAATATGACAGTTAACCCATTTGGACTAGTCGAGCAATGAATTTATGCTATCATCAAGCTTCTAAAAAGTGAGAAAACTAAACATGTTGATATACATAAAATATCAAATGATAAAAAACGCATTATTTACTGATGAAACATTTGAGTCCATTCATAGATAAAAGCATAAAGAGAAAACTTATCCATGTCGATTCTGTTAATAGTTTTTTATAAAAAAGAATTTATAGATAATCATTTACCAGAATGTAGTATTCATAAACCGGTAAGAATGGAATTATAGAAGGTCAAAGTTCAATTTAACTGTATTATAAACAATTCAGACATCCATTTGTTATATATGCGATTTTGAAAGCACCTTACCAAAAAATACATATGAGTCACCCAAATCCTAAAGAATCTTATACCATTAAACTACAGAAACATCAACCAAACAGCTGGTGTTGTTATACGAAATGTGATGACCTGTAGATGAATATTCAAAACCTAAATTTATGAAGGAAACGAAGCACCTAAAACGTTTGTAGATTATTTAATTTCAGAATCAAATAGAATTTATAACACCATTACCTGAAAATGCGAACAAAATCAAACCAATGAATTTAACTTCGGAAGAAGAAATGAATCACGAAAATGGCAAACCGTTGTTATGTATGTAAAAAGAGAATAATACAAAGAAAACGAATATTTTAAAGTAAGAGATCAATAATCACCCTGTAACCAGGAGAAGTATTAGAGGACCGCTGCTCATAGAAGTTGTAATTTACAAATTTAGAAATCCTAAATTTATTCAAATAATAATGCACAACTTACTAAATATGATGCTCATTTATTCGTTAAAGAATTTGGACGCACGAGGGTGAATTTCAAAGCACATTTCCTCAAACAACGGTATGAACTTATATAAGTTTTCAGTCAGTTTTCATCCTAAAAAGCTTGCACTCATGACAGGAACACATACTCAACAAGCATGGAGTTGAGATTTCTCGATAGTTTTAGATTTATGTCATCGTTTCCTAGCTAAAACGGCATCAAATTTGCGAAAATGAACAAATTTAAAGAATTTTATACAAAATATCAAGATGAGCAGTCTCAGCTACTAAAACGTAAAGGAATTTATCCATACGAATGGATGGATGATATAAGAATGTAATCGGAAAATTTACCTAAAAAGAGAACATCTGTTCAATAATATTTGAATAATGAAAGAACATAACAAACGACGGACTACAACCATCGAGACTATCTGGACAATAATTTAATGTAAAAACATCTAACAGCATTACCATCTATGTTATACTTGCAATTCAGGTTTGTGGAGTCTTTCCAAATTTCTCCCGGACTCCGACTCCGACCTCCGACTCCACCCTCATTGAAAATACCGACCCGACTCCGACCTCTTGAATATTACCGACTCCGGACTCCGACTCCGACTTCCACTTCGACTCTTTTGAAAATACCGACTCCGACTCCGACTCCGACTTCCACTTCGACTCCGGCTCTATCTATAATGAAAACATCTTATTATATAATATATATAGATAATATATATATATATATTATATACTATATATACTTAATATAGTATATATATATAATATATATATATATACTAATATATATATATATACTTACCTATATATATATAGTATTATATATATATATATACCTTTACTATCACATATCGAGACGTATGTTAAGATTACCTGTGTTAACCTTGTATAGAGTGAGACTATGATTGAAATAAGAGCGCTATAGGATCTAAAGTAAAATGGGTTCAGATGGACAACTCTGAGGGCACCACGTGTTAGCCGTGTGAGAACGAATGACTAAATGAGCACACATGCAACGTTCCATTAGAGAACCTATTGTCGCGTGTGAAGGTAAATTTACCGAAGAATAAATGAAAGATACGTTGAGTAATGGTTCAATCATCGTGGAAAGAATGGATGATAGTCGATGGCTTAACGCTATGGCATAGTCGGTGAGTGTGGTGCGGAATCGAACGCTGAGAGACCGCAGGAAAAAGTGGATTGAGTCAGCTAAAAGAATGGCCTGCGAGGAGAGAAATGTGAGCTTTAGAGCAGGCGAGAAGAATAGGTGCCACTAGAGTGAGTGTAATTGGCCGGGTTTGAGTGACGGGCGGTATTTGTTGTGGCCCACCTGGGCAAGGGGATTAAACCCCACATTGACGAGATGCCATAGTGAGGGTTCGTCGGCATGTCCGTAAGCACTCCTTAAAGGTTGCAGTCTTTACTGAATGTGACGCAGTTCTCACATAAAAAAGGTTATATAAGGGGCGGCTAAGCTGGCTTCTTTCGAATTTCGTCTATATTCTTCTACTTCTTCTGTATTCTTAGTGCATGCGCTTCGCCACCTAACCCCAGTCTTGGGTGAGAGAAGGTGCCGTGTGATGATGATGCATGATGCATATTATATATATATTAATACTATAAATATATATATTATATATATATATATATATATATATAATATATATATATATATTATAGTATATTATACTATATATATACTATATATATATATATTATATATCATAAATACCTATATAATATATATATATATATATATATATATATATATATAATATAATATATATATATATATATACTACTAATATATATATATATAATATATGATATATAATACATATACTATATATTATATACTATATACTAATATATATATATAGGGCAGTAGGACAAAAAAATTTCGGGGTGTTTAGATTAAGAATATATATATTATATACTATAGTATATTATACATATATATATATATCATATAATCTATAGTATAATATAGTAATATAGTATATATATATAATATAATATATTATATATATAATATATATTATATATACTATTATATATATAATATGTATACTATATATAATATATATACTATATACTATATATGCATATATACGATATAATAATATATATATATTATATACTTCACTACTATATATATATATATATATTATATATATATATGATATATATATATATTATATATACTATAATATTATATATAATATATAATATATATAATATATAATATAGTATATTAATATATCTGAGAGCCGACTCCTGCACTCGTGCTACTCGTGCTCAGCACGAGTTGACATTATTAGAAACGATCTATTTTTGCAAATTTACATCATGTTACGATCAATATTTTCTTATTTTTTTGCGAAAGTTTTACAATAAATGAAATTATTACATCAATAAATATTAAAAAGCATTATCCAACAATTGAAACGAAAGAAGAGAAGAATAGCTCATATTAAAATAAAGTCCTTTAACACATTAAAAATAGAACTAATCCGTGCCCCAAAAGCAAGATTGGCGGAACATTGTAATCTGCTGAGCTTATATAAATGTTTATAAGTGATAACGTTTTAAATACGATATACATAACCAAAATCAATCATTCTAAACAAAATACTAATTTTTAATTAAACAAATACAATAATAAAAATATTGATACAATTTCTTAAATTAAAAACAATATAAGAAAAAAAGGATAACTTGAAATATTATCTTTAAAGCTATTCGTGTTAAAAATGAACAATAGAACAACGTTTCTAGTTAAATAAGAATGTATTTAATGGAGTATTCAGAACTGTCATGCTATTTTAGCTATATATGCCATACATGCAAATAACTATATATCTACTACTACAAACAACACCAAATACCATATATATATATATATATATATATACTTATATATAATATAGTATATATATATACTATATATATATATATATAATATACCTATATATAATATATATAATATATAGAGACGATACGAGAGAGAGAGACCGAGACGAAGAGCACGATCGAGAGAGAGAGACAGGAGAAGCACGAGTAGTAAAAGGTTACTGGAGTCGCCACCTGATATATACTATATATATATATATATATATATATATATATATATATATATATATTAATACTATATAATATATATCATATATTATATATATAATACTATATATACCTATACTCTATCATACTATACTATACTATTCTATACTATACTATATATCATTTTTAACTTTTAGTCCAAAAAAAAAATTTCGGGTGTCTTAGATAAAAATAATATTATATATATATATATATATACGTAATATATATATATATATATATATATATATAATATATATATATATATATATATATATATATCATATATATATATATACATATATATATATATATATATATATATATAACTATATATATATCTAGCTATATAGTATAATATATATTTACTTCAATAAAAGGGAATAAAATAAAAGTGTCATAAAATAATTACGTCAAATACAAATTATGGATCAATTCTATTTATGTCAAAACAATTCTATTTGATCTCTTAAAACAGCAGAAATGATTGATAACCTGTCGTTTCTGTTTATATTGGTGAAGCTATTGATGAACTACACTCACTTAAAGCCCAGTTCTGCCTAGATCTTTCTTCTCATGGTAGAATTGTAAAAAGTCTTGCTTTGAGCCTTTCAGAGTATTGAAATATTGTTTGGATTTCCATGTTGAGTGAGGAAACTGCTATAATCCGCATTAACAAAGTCTTACAATCATGAATCCTGCAACATATCAAAATTTATTCCAAACATAGCAAAAAATTTGGATAAGATGTAGATGGAATAAGGACACCCTTTATCAAAGATTTAGTACAAAAGATGAGGAATCTTTGAGATTCGCAAACCTTAACTGCCTCTAACTAGTGAAAAATCATCCAAGCAATCATAATTGTAATTGCCCTATATCTTTTCATTTTTAAAATTGATTCATCTTTTATCAGTTATAATTTCTTCAATATCAGAAAGCAGAAGTTCTCTTGGCAACTTCCAAAATGTTTGAAGATGTTGTGATGTTTGCTTGAAAACCCTTCTAAACAAAAAACCTCACATTTCCATATGATTAAGAGCATTGCTGTTGCACTAATTATCGAGAATGCAATGTAATACATAATGAAGAGTGTTTGAGAATAAAGTAAAAGACATAAATAAATATCAAACTCCTATAGCCAAATTTGCTTTTGCTTTAAAGACTTGAAAAGATTTAAGATTTTTTATAAAGGGTAATATCTTGATCCATTGAAGCTACTCTTAAGCTTCAACAATGCTGTAAAAATTTTCATTAGGGCGTAACAATCCATCGAAATTGTCCACCTACCTTGTGTCGCCCATTCGTGAGAGCTTTGATCCATTTTGTGTATGGGAAAATCTTCTTCTTTTTTTCCTTTTAAATAGGTAGTCGACCTTGGCACATCTAAAATAGCATATACTTGCATTCGATGTGCCATAAAGTTTTTAATGAGTTGTACTTCACATGAATGTGAACAGTAGTGAACATCATCAATGAACATCTAACGCCGCTGGATATTTTCGACAGCTTAAACACCTCTAAAACATTTCTCCATTGCTTATACACCATCATATATCGCTGTGTCCAATCAGACAAGTTAAAATATTTATATCAAAAGTTGATATGTATTCCTTCAGATAGAGATAAGGAAACAAAAGAACCAGTTAGAGGCCAACCATTGAACCCTATCGAGACTGTCCAGTCAACTAAATTATTTGATCAAAATACATTGCCCATTGCGACAAACACAAACCCTACATTACACCCTTAAGGCCCTGTCAATTCTCCCTAAACAAAGGTCAATATAATATATACGCCAACTAATTAACAAAAGTAAAATCTTTAGCTAAAGTGTCCATGCTAACCACAATACAAGCTTTAAAATGTTTGTCAGTAGTCATAGGTAGTTACAACAAGCAGTTTTACTTAATAACTAACTAAAACCCGCACTTTGGCGTACGTCAGTAATCTATACTAATATGAATGCACAAACAATTCCAATATACCATCAATTCCTTCTTTAATGTTGCAAGTGAGTCACACTCAAGAACTTCCTGGGGAAACCATTTCAAAAATTAAACACTATTACAGGAATGAATGTTTGGTTACCCGTCTTCCTACATTTCTAATATTGTGTCCCCAGAAAAAACTGTCCTTTGGTAATACTTTATAGACTTGTATCATGTTCCCTATGACGGGAGAATTGGAAAAGGGGACCATAATGCATATGGCGGACGACTCTGGCATGCTTTTGCGAGCAGATAGAGCAGAGGAGGCGATTCGAGCATCGTTGGTGGAGTTGTTTGCGGAGGAGTTGTAGGAAAGCAGGGATGAAAATGAACATCACAAGACAGAGATATTAACAGTAACCGGAGGAAATGAGGATGGGATGAGAATGATGGGTGAGAGAGGAGGAGGTGAAGGCGGTAAATACCTGCAATTATCTCGGATGGTGTTTTAACAGAAGGGAAGGAAGTGGAGAAGAGATTACGCGAAGAATGGAAAAGTATTTTTAACAGCCTACTGACTCCCACACTGCTGTACGGAGCGGGAAACATGGACCACAACGAGAAGAGAGGAGAGTAGAATACCAGCGGCGGAGATGAGGATATTAAGAACTAAGATTGGAAAGAGTAAGAGAGACAAAATAAGAAATGAAGTTATTAGAGAAGATATAGGTGTGAAAGAAGATGACACTGAGCAATGGATGTGGGCAGATGAGATGTGGGACATCTGAGAGGACGGGAGCAGGAGAGAATGCCGAAAAGAAGATAGGGAATGGACACCAGCAGGCCAGCAAGACCAAGGGATAAGACCAAAGAAGAGATGCGGAATCGGTGCGAAGGACTCTCTGGAAAGATCGAGTGTCAGCTACCAGAATATGAGAGCGCTGAAGAGAAAAGGAATAATGCAGACGAGAGGGACGTCTGAGAGAAAGATGCTGCGCGGCTACAGGATGAGAATCCTTCCTGGAGAGGAAATGAAAGAAAGAAAAGCAATATAGTATATATATACTCACTAATATATCTATAATATTCTATATATATTAAATTAATTAATATATTTTATACCACAACTTAACTATACTAATAGTACAATCATATATATATATACCTTACATATATATTATAGTATATAATCATATATATATATATATTATACTATATATAGCTATACTATAGGTACAATACTACTATATATATTATATATAATATACTATATATACATCAAATAATATATATATATATAAGTATATTATAATATATATATAATATATATATATATATATATATATATATATATATATATTATATATATGGACAACAGGCACTTCAACTAAGAAATCTTCACCAACTGCAAATATGTTTAATCATTTCTATTATAAACATAGCCTTCTTAATTTACTTTGGACCTTAACTCTATATTTTTATTATTATTAAAAATTATAATAAAGACTAAAGCCATCAAAAAATTTTGATAACTTAAATTAATTTATAGTTGGGATCTACGGATTATATATATATATACTATATAATATATATATATATATATATGCTATATATATATTATATAGACTATATATATATATATATATAATAGTATATATACCTATACGTAGTCGGTATATCCTCATTATATTTATATATATACTATATCATCACTTATATATATATATAAACTACTACATTACTCCCTAGTTACATGAAACTTGCATCTAACATCAATCTACCTCATTGGAATGACTAGTTCTAAAAAAAAATAGAATAGCATCTCCCAGGTTCTCCTTCATTTTTCCTCTGGTCTGCACTTCTTTCATAATGCTGAGAGCCAACTGAAAAAAGCACGTTCCCACGCCTAACTTTGCCGCTTGACGGACCGGTATTCCTAGAGCAGCTAACAGCAATCAGCTTCCTTGTACATGTATCTTGAATGACTCTTCGAAGTTACATAAAATTTCCATTCAACTTCTTTCAGCTGCAGCACTCAAAAAACTTTATTTAAAGGTATGGAATATTGATGTACCAAGCCGATTAGGAAGGAACCTTGAACCTTTTTCGAGCCAATCGACGTTTCGACATAAGCTCTTCTCAATATCTCAGAAGCCTTTTCATACTAATCTCTAACTTTCTGAAAAGAATGAACTTAGAGAAGGTAGTAACGGACGATAAGTTGTTGAGTTTTTCATCACTTACAATATGTTTAAATGTATCCTTTTTTTCTTGAACTTCCTGCAACCCTTAAATACAAACAAATGGCCACATTGCAAGGTGCAGATTTAGACTTTTTGTTGTTGTTCTTCAGGTTAAGCTTACCCTGTAGATTGAATCAATATAATAATATTATAAATATCATTGTCAATGACAGAAATTTCTCTTCGTACCATGGAGTGTTTTATTCCTTCAGTATCTTAAATATATATATAAGGTTGAAAGGTTGAATTTATTAGAACTCATAATCCAAATTGAAACATAAGGTGCTGGTAAAAACTTCGAAGTTTGCAATTGCCTTTTGTGATGTGGAAGTCGAAGTCAATAAACTTGCATTGAAGTGATTGAAGTCGATTCACGAGTCCACAATTTATAAAAATTTGTCAAATTAAAATTTTCCGACTCCAACTCTATCTGGAAAGTTACGACTCCGACTCCCGACTCCGACTCCGACCTCTTGAAAATTACCGACTCCGACTCCGACTTCCACCCTCTTCAAAATTACCCACTCCGGACTCCGACCCTCTTCAAAACTACGAGCTCCCCGGACTCCGCGACTCTGACTCCGACTCCGAGCTTCCGCAGCCCTGCCTTGCAATCTGATACGATTATTATTTAGCGGATGTGTTTAAATTTTTGAACAACGTTGTTTAGATACTTACAAATAATCCAGCACGTTATTTTACATCTCCAGGGTTATCTTTTGGGATGCATTATTAAAGAAACGAAAGTAAAATTAGATTTATTAAAAGATCCGGATATGTTGTTAATGATAGAAAGGGGGATTAGAGGAGGAATCAGTACTATAAACACATAGATATGCGACCAAGCTAATACATTCTCATATATTCAGGAAAGTTATTGAATAAAAATAAACCGCATGGTCTATACTCACTTATTTTAGATGCTAATAATCTTGTATGGTTGGGCAAGTCGTTCTCAGCTATTTTGCCTACAGGGAAATTTAAAAGGATGACAAAAACAGTTTGAATGAAATTTCTTGTAAGATTGCAGACATCAGTGATGATACTAAAAAAGAGAATTTATTAGAAGTAATAGATTTAATAATCCTGAACTACACAATTACATAACGAATATAATCTTAGCACGAGGAATTGATTAGCATAAAGAATAATAACCAAAATTAGTTCCAACTTGAATAAAATAAAGGAATATATACATCAAACAATAATAGAATTTAAAAACCAAGAGTGTTATTCGACTTAGAGTTAAACTACAAAAATCAAATAGAATATGGATATATGAGATTCAGAGCGATGAGCAGAAATCATACATTGCCATCTTAACACGAAGAAACGCAAGAAAGCGAAGCGAAGAATCGAAATTATGAAAAATATTCATATAAATCTACATGAACAAACTCTGTGTTGGTAAAACGATGAGGAAAACATAAAATAGAGTGATGTATCACGGACTAGTTAAAAATGCAAGAGCAAGCCTCCAAAAATAGTAAATAAACACAAATTTGAATCGTTATAAAATAATCTCTCAGAAAAAATCTTAATCAATGTAATAATAAAAAAACTAAAACTAAGATTTGATAAACCTATCTACGTAGGAATGTCTATTCTATTTTAGAGTTAAGTTAAACTTTAATGTATGACTTTCATTTTAACAAACAGTATAAAAAATAACAATATTAATGAAAAAGCAAAACTATTGTTTACAGATACAGATTCATTATGCTTATTTTGACCCACAGATATATATAAAATATGAAAAAAGAATTATAAAAATTGTTCGATACATCTGATTATCCAAAAAAGAGCATAAATATATTCCACGAAAAAAATACAATAAGGTATATTGGGCTAAAACTCGAAAGATGAACACACGCTGGCGAAAACTGAATAACAGCCAAATTTGTAGGACTAAGAGCACAAACATTTATATGCCATATAAACATTAGAAATCAAAGAAACTTTAAAAAAGCCGAAGGGACGTAAGAATAAAGGCGTTATCAATCAAACGATTAACATTGATGACTTATAAAAAAGTATTATTTATGGAAGAAACTCTATATAGGAAACTA
>JABUQX010116406.1:0-23497 GCA_015478945.1 Trachelipus rathkii | reverse complement strand
AATTTAAATCTATATAACCTATCGCATTTATTATATATATATATATATATATATACTATATAATATATATATATATATTATATATATATATATATATTACTAATAATATTATATATATATATATATATATTATATATATATATATATATATAATTATTATATATTTATATATAGGTATAGTTTTATATATATATATATATATATATATATATATATATATATATATAATACTATATATATATTATATATAGTATACCGTATATATAATATATATATATTATTATATATATGGTAATATATATATATATATTATATATATATATATAATATATATTATATATATATATATTATATATTATATCATATTATATATATAATATATTATATATATTATATACGGTATATATTATATATATATAATATATATAAATATATTTAATATATTTTTTTTAACCTATATATATATATATATATATATATAATATATATATATATTAGTATATATATATATATATTTATTATATATATATATATATATATTATATATATACGGTATATTATATATATATATATATATAATATTATATATTATATTATATATATATATATTATATATATATTATATATATATATATATATATAAATATATATATATATATATATATATATATATATTATATATATAAAGAGTTTTTGCCGTTAGGTTAGCATTTATTCAGGCTTAGGAGTATTTGCTCAGGTTTATTTCGGTTGGGTTAGATTGAAAATTGTTTAGGTTTTAGGGGCATTGGCATAGGTTTAGAACTATTGGGTTAGATAGTGAATATATTACCAAAGCCCTTAATTGATTTTTTTTTTTGTATGATTGTATGGCTTCTAAAACTAAAGGAATGTTATATATGAAATGAAAAAAGCTGATGAAACAAAATACCCTATCTCTTGATTGAGTTAAACCATACATATTACAATTAATTATTACTACAGTATGTAAGATATTGCTTTCCTCCAAAGATTTAGATTTTGAAGGAAAGTAAAGATTCAGAAATTTTCCATTTTGCAATTTTTCTCTATAATGAAAATCAGGTCTAGCAAAGTGAGAAGTATATCTTTCCCTCAGTACTTAACATAAAAACTGAATTTATGAAGCAAAAAATTCATCCTGTAAAATAGCTTGAATTTAAACTCTGTAAGCTTACAATAGAAAATTGAAAATATAAATTTGTCATTTGGATAGGGTTTATTAAAATATTAGAGACAGTATTAAGAACCACATGGGCCTATCCAAGACTCCCAGTCAAACTAAAGTAGAAAACTAGACAACCCAAATGCACCATCGAGTTTTGTAGATTGTAGAACCAATTTGTATAAAACTAATTCAAAATTAAAATCTTATATTAAATTTATATGGGACTTGATTATGAAATAATTGCTATTGACTATTGAAATAATTACCCCAGACATTTGTTGCCTAGTAGGTTTCCAAGTATATTATATATATATTATATGTGAAATTGTGTATCACATTATCCCCTCCCCAAAAATATGTTGAGGCCAATCCATTCCTACACAACATGTCTTATAAAGAAGTTTTTCCTTAATATTTCCGTTCACCCAATAGCTAAACGATATGTGTAGAGCCAACTGTCCATGGAATAGATTGAAAATTAAAAGGTTTTTCAAAAATAGAGAATCAATATTTTACAACATCTTGACATTTTCAGGATATCTCTTTTAATTTAGTTTCTGATATTACATCAGCAATTATTCCCATACCGTAAAAGGTATTATTTCCATCTAATGTCCGAATGTTGTGATCGACGTTGTCTGCTGCAAACAGTAATGCAATATTATGTGTCACATCTCGGCTACTTGCTATTAAAGTATTTTTAGTTGACCTTGAATTAAAATATTTATATATATATATATATTATATATATATATTAATATATATATTAGTATATATATATATATATATATATATATATAATATATATATATATATATATATATATAATATATATATATATAGGTAACTAGGTTATATATATATACTATATATTATATATATATATATATATATATATATTATATATATATATTAGTGCTATATATAGAGAGAGAGAGAAATATGCTGGTACAGTTTACTTTATTTACTTTCCTTATGGTTTTTTCTGTGTATAAATCATTCACATATAACTTTATTCTTTCTGACAATTTATTTTATAGGTACTCTTAGCATATACATATTATATGGTAAGAGCTCTTAATTCTTTCTATAGGTATTACACAAAATCAAAATGAATTCTCATGACATGACTATATAACTAAAAATTATCTTCGCTCTTTTAACAATACGTAATCCTCAGATACAAACAAAATATCCGGTTTTTCTCTTAGCTCTCCGTCATCAGAACTTCCAAACAAGCACAACTCAACTCTCTCTCACTATTTCACTGTCTTATATCGTAAGTATTATAAAAACATTATTATATTTGTGAGAGAGTACACACCCGACCTGGTGAAGATCTATATTCCTTAGACCTTTCTTATAGATACACAGGAATCAATGAACAGGTGTCATCATATTAAAAAACTTTCATCAAGCTTTTAATGCCACCCTTTTATTGCTTGACATGTTAGACTCCACCAACCCTCATAAAAAAGTAAACGCTTTTATCTCATAAATATTGTCATTTGAATATTATTTTTATATTTTAAACATTATTACAAGTGCCTCAATTCCAAATCACATTTAATTATTATCTAATATTGATTCATAGGAACGATTTTGGCACAACTTTAGGGCCTATACAGTCATTCCTGAGACAAAAACAATAGGAAAACACTTGTTTAGACTATTTATTTAAAGTCCCTACGGTACTTTATAAGAAGTAGATTATTCCTTCGTGAGTGTTAAGATGATAATATTGATGTTATGTGTATAAAACAACCTTAGTGGCCTTCTCAAACATGTGCTCAACAGTTCTGTTGTAACCTGCTTTGAGTGAGAGGTCATTTCCAACGGTTCAGTTGCTACTATTTCCATTGATGTACTACCTATGTTGTTACATTGTCAGTTGTATCGCACACTGTTTACAGTATCATATACATCAATTACTATTTTATCACACTCGTTTAAAATGGCATAAACACCATGCTATCATTAGAATTCTCAGAACCTCCACCTCGAATGGGGCGCTACTCTTAGCTCATCATATAGGCCCTACTGGCTAGACCACTTTGTCGCGTTTCACCCCTAAAGTTCCAACTCTTATATGATATTGGGGAACAATTATTATGGCTGATATATCTATAATAATACTCTCGCTTTCTGTTATTACTTAATTCTAAACTCAATACTTGGAGATTTCTATATATATTTATTTTTGTCAAATATTTGTGACTGTGTTTCTCTTATGTTGTGTGAGACAAGAAATACTCTCATGATTAAATTCAATCTTTTTAAAAGTGATAGACTAGATTCGCACAACTAATAATTTAAAAGTATGGATCATTGACAATAAGTGACCGTACCCTTTTCTAGTAAACCACATTTCTCTAGGCCAAACACAGGCGTTCCTATTTGTAACTCATTTCTCAATAATGTTTTATAAAATGTGACTTTCTCCTCTCGAATATGCGTGATTACAACGTATACTTTCTACTCTCCCATTGTGATGCCTTTTTATTATACCAGATTGAAGTTAGTTTACAGATAGGGAGAGCTCCGAGTAGAACCAATTTCTACTCTCATTGACCTTAAAGGATACACTGCACTGTGTCAATTTTACTTCTCTAAAACACCATATATCTTTTTATATTATAAGAATCTATTGAAAAGGACATCATATATTGTGCACAACAATGTTTTATGCTCCCTCAAATATATATTTCCATCTGTTCTAAATTTGATCTGATCACTGTTGTGTGTGCCTCACCCGAAATGTGATTAGGCAGTATCAGAATTTGTGTCTTAAAATTGTGAGCAGAATACTAGCTACAGGTTCTTAATTTGCCTTATTAAGCTCCGTCACTTCTAAGACCCTCCTTCAGAATTCTACTCACCCTTAATATATTCAATTAGACAAAAGTGCATAGGCGCACTTCGAAGACTAAAGAATATTCTTTCAATAACGTTCTTTGCTCATTTGGTAGTATATATCAACATTATAAGACAATATTGAGATATTAATGCCTTATATTCCTTATATGAGATAAATTAGACGTGTAAAAGATATTTATCATAACATGTGTAATTGATATATTTAATGATTTTTCTCAAGTGTGAATTAAGAACACCATACCGACTTAAGAATAGCCTCGTGTACGCGACTACTCACTTGATAATTACGCGCCAATAATATATATTAGAGGAGTACGCCTTTCTTATGAGAAATGTGTTCAGTATAGGGTTTCAAGACAAGTATACCTAGAGAGAGCATAATGCAATGGCAGAACTCGTTATTACCATAATATAGACTTTTTAAGTGACAAACAGGTGCATTTAAAAATGCTCTATAGAGACTTGTATCCCTGTATAATCTCTGATTTCTTGTGGATTGCAACGATTTGAAGAATTTTTTTTTGTTAGCCATTTAAGGAGTTCTTAGGTGTAAATCACCCTTTTCAAAAATTGTTACTTTTCAGTTCTACGGGTGGACACTTCTTCTAATTCAGAGAAGATTTGATTAAAAATAATTAGAAGGTGTGTTTTTTTAACACAAGATGGAAACTGACGTGTGTAAATAAAATTTTGGGGATTAGTGTATGTGATGCACTTCTCATTATGACATATAGATAATAGGTGGATAGTAGTACATGACAGAGATCTTATGAGTTATCAATAATTTTGTAGAGGAACATGTTTTTATACAGGAAGCTGTAAGAGACTCGCCAGTGTATAGAGCTGGAAGCCTCTTTAACATCTCTGGTTGTAAAAATTGACTGGAGATTGTATATTATGGAAAAAGTACATTATATGTAGGGTTAGTTCAGAATAAATAAAGACGCAATATATTTCTTTATGTACTTTTTATTTTTATTTACTTAATTGAGAATAATAGCGCGTAATGATTCTTCCTGAGCACGGTTAGTGATTAACAGATTTTTTTATTTTTTGTGTGTTTAAACTACCTCTTTATATGAGGATATATCATATGTTAACAGACAAACTGTTTAAATGTTAGATAACTAGTTAGTTGAGAAACTAAACTACCCCTTCTAGGCCTAAAATATTGACTATTAATTACGGATTTTAATTTAATATCTGACTGCATCGACCTCCGCAGGTAGATCTCACAGTTTGATATATTGTATATAATTTATAGACTTAATAGTTAAAAGCTCTTATTGATAGTGTTTCTCACCTACACATATAAGGGCTTGATAATGGAAATAGTTATTAATTGCTTAATAGTTAGTAATTGGTGTAGTATAAGTTTGTTTGAGCTGAGAGCGAACGATGGTTTGGATTAGGCAAGAAGTAGGTGGCATTAAGCAAGATAGATAGACCAAGTCCGCTGGTATAAAAACAGTCAATGGGAATAAACATTCAATCTCGTATTGTAGAAAGCCTGATGTTCTCATAGATGGTAAAGGGAGTACACGAAAATTTAGATACCCACAAGGGGAATAATTTTCTCTCTCTCAGCTTGTTTAGATAGGAGACTAGGTTGAAGGAAGATGCCACTATTTGTTATACATAAGTCTAATAACATTCTCATAAAGAGAGAAATGATAAATATAAGGAATTAAGCACGCAGAGAGAGATCATTATAGAAAGTAGTTCAGAGTATGGTTAGGTATTCTCGCCTAGTGGATGACTAAAAGATGGTGAGCCGAACAATTCAATCTTCAGGTGCCATATATAGGTGCAATTTGACCTGTCTCACAGACATAAAGACGATTATTGTCGATTTCTCTCTGATAAACTTCATGTGGAATCTCGCTAGGAGACGTACGGTGGTGGCGCCCTGCAACACTAGTTGAAACTTCATTTTCTAGTATCAGTGTTAGAGAAGTTTGCTGTCAATGTTCGTTCTATGTCGCTGTACTGGTTTGTATAGTGCATTGAGTAAATAATATGTTGATAATGTTATACTGACTCGTATTTACACTTTTGATTTTTAGGGAATGAGGAAATGTTCGCATATGAAGATCTGAGGGGGACCAAGAAAAAGATTATTCTGGTTCTATAGATGATAGATAGAAGGATAGAAAGAATAACAAATAAGTGTGTGGGTTTTATTTTTATTATATTGCGCATGTGATCTTTATCATATTAAGCTCTTTAGTAATTTGATATAAGTTATGACTTAATATATACAGTATCCTTTATAGGGAGATATGAACGTAGGATTATATAAAGAGCTAAAACCATCAGGTTAGGAAAGGTGGTACTGTGTGGCTTATTTAAATCAACTTGACGCGCTCTTCGGCTTAACTTGTTTAGATTTAGTTTAGGATATGTGTTCAAGTATTAGTTAAATATAGTATACAAAACAATGAGGATATAATCAGAGCTTATGTTGCACGAACCAGTGTATTAAAGTAAGACAATGTATATTGTTGCACACTTTCGTGTTATGTTGGCCCCCTTATATTTATAGTGTGCATTGTAACGCTCTCGGCGATGTTATTGTAAGTAGAGGATCGCACATACGTTTCTAGGTTACGAACGCGAACATCTAGATGGTGAATTCTGATTTGGTCTGAATGGTGTGTTGGGAATGAACGTGTATGTCGCTAATGCAAACGCTATGAGTCCATGACGGGTAGTTTTATACAAGAGGATGTGGTTTTCGCGTAAGATATTAAAAAGTACAACCATCAACAAATTTCTCAGAAGCTGGTACATCTGATAAGCCAATTCTACAATATTATATTTTATACATTTATAGTTTGATTTAAATAATGACGCAATGCGCATACTCAAATTACTAATATTTAGTGCCGTAAATGTATTTTATGAACTATGTAGTTGTCATGGGGCTTGCTCAATAGTGCCAGGGCATAATTAGAGAGATAATAAGAGAATTAAGGTGAAGAGAGAAGCATTAGACTAATCTTATAGATATTAGAGCAAATTCGCTATATGCATACTCGCCTCTTTCCAATACAGTACGATTTGAACTTCAAGAGGGTTGCATTCAACTTAGTGATGGGCTGCAAATACTGGTTTGCTGCGCTGAGATGTGAGACGGGGGTGTTGAGTGTGTTACATGTTCTCTTGTTAATTTTGCCAACAACCTACTGATTATAGAGCACACTCGGATTAGATTAGTTTCTACATTGGGGTGAGGTTGGGGTAATGCATTATAAAAGTATGATATAATATACACACTTAGAACGCTCATAAGGGCCAAAGGTCTGTAGTGGGCCGCCGCGCTATTTATGTACAAATTCTTGGCACCGTGTAATAGTCTGGTATAAGTGTTCGTTACGATGGCATAGGTGAGTGTATCCCAGATAAATATATTAGGTTCCAGTGAAATAAGTGTGGAAAGTATTATTGCCAGACTGCGGACGCACGTTATTGGGTTCTCGCCCTAGAATAGGTATCAATAATTATATATTATATTTTTACATTAGTTTTATTTTATAGAACTTACTAGCTCAATCTATAATAGAAGAGAGATTTGTGTAATTTTAGATATACAAGTCCAAAATGTGACACCTAAGCACCCTTAGGGTGTCTGGTAGTGCGAACTTTAGTGCGAGGAGTAGTTTGCTACTTACTGTTTGTTGTTTACGCTGGTTTGGGTTTGGCATGAAGAGCTCAGATATCCGCAGATTTGTCAGAGAGGCCCCATGGTGGCCTATTTATATGCATGTCTGTCTAACACTAATATCCATTTAAAATTTTACACTTGATTTTGATTAGTTAGTTAATTCGCGATTTTTAACTTTTTATAGATTTTGCTATTCCCAGTTATTGACCCTCAGACAAACTATAATAAATAATTATCGTATGAATTAAATGAAGAGTACATAATCAATATTCTCATAGCAAATAAGCGATTGTGTCACTACAACTACATCATCTCGACGTGTTTCATCAGCCTTATTGTTGGTGAAGGAGAATACTCTATTCACAGACAGTGCCATTGGACTATAAAATATAACGCGTACAAACGAGGTTATATATATAATATCAACTGGGATCTCCTCAGTCAATGTAAGGTCAGTAAATGTATTCCGAATTAAAACTAATTTCTTCTGATAAGGTGATATTTGTTATACTGTAATCTCAATCTGACCAAGCACGCTGCTCCGCTCATTATTAATTTCTCCTTTGAATAAACCGTTACTGGACTTTGGGATTATCTGTGTGTAAGCTTTCTTTATCATTATATAAAAATAGTAGTATACAATCATGTATATGTTCTAGAACTTCTCGCGTAGATGACTACTTTTTCCAGGATAATATATGACCACGTGGTGTAATCATACAAGATTGAATAATAATAATAAAAAGTAACAGATATACATTCCATTGTGTAAATTTACCTTACAAATAAAATCAATTATCGACTTTAAACATACAATACATTTACTTAGTAATAATATGACCGCTACATCATATGGCCTGGTGTACATAAATTTGCCAGTGTTAGTTCTTATGAGCTCCAACCTCACCAGAAGTGTTATAGATTGCTCTTAAAAATCAATATACAGTGCCTTTGCAATGCTGGTACTATACCACTATACTTATCTACAGGACTTTTTACCATATAGCTATTATCACTTCAAGAGGTGAGAAACCATCAGCAGCATATATACTAATATGAGGCAGGGATCTCAGATAGTATTGTATCTAAGGGTAACACGCCCTTACATTTCCTTTCCCCCTGCATCTAAGTCTTTACCCTCACTAATATTTCTACTGAACAAGTTCTAGGTAGGATGACAATACATCTATGTTAGACTCACTAGTGAAGCGAGCTCTACAAAGAACCAAGGCTCTTTAGTCTCGGCAAACTTATGTAAATGCGTAAATGCTGATGGTTACGGTCAGTAAACACTGAATGTAAACACTGATAATCATATATTGGTGAATATGTTCTGCGACCAACTCCTTTATCTGAATTTATACACAAAAGAGATTTCTGCTCGCTAAATCTTTGATATGGTTACTCCTCTGTGTGGTTATCCAGTTATTTCTTACTATTTATCTAATTATATTTTAAATTAGCTAAAAAAAACTTCTTCAGGTCCTTATTACTATTTCCTTGCTAAATTAATTTCTGGTCTCTCTGCTTTTCTTATTGACTGGTTAAGTTCGTTTCTATTTTATTCCTCAATATTACTAATTCAAATTTTCTAAACATTCATTAAACCGTTTCATCTCAATATATACCACCATTATATGATAAATAATTAACATTGTTACTAATCCATAACATTATCAGGCTATTCTCTACATTAATAGTATAAAAAATCTTTCAATAACTCTCTTTATCTTTCATTTTTATCAACACATCTTCTCAAATATATTACCACCCCAATGGCATGTGTGTCTTTCTTTTCTATCTCTATACCACCTCACTAATTTTAGATAATTTTATACTATAGAGAACTACACTTTTTGAACGTGGGACTTATAATTCATAATTTCGAGAACTTTAACATTTACATATAGGCTTTGGTGAAATACATAGTTTATTCTCGCACTATCAGAAGATAAAGAGATCTGCATTTTGTTTTTTCATTCTCTTCATTTATGAGGGGTTTTTAAGACACCTACTTTGTCTGGTTTTTAGTCCAGCCTTTACTTCAAGTTTTTTGCATAGCAGTTGTGCTCGCAAAATTTTGGATAACCACATATTGTATGCTCATGGTGTTCGATATAGCTCTTCGATAAGTATGTCTTTCGCATGACCTCTTTTGAATTAGCATTTGTTAAATTTTTGGCCACATAGTGTGTGCAGTCACATTGTCGATACTCTAGATCAATAATGCTGTGATAGTTATTGATAGATATGTGTTTAGATAGGTTCTACTACAAATGGTCTCAGCTAATCAAGTGCTCGGCTCGTAACAATTAGTTGATTATATAATCATTCTCTAGAGACCTACGGGATGAACTTTTCCTGATTGTATACGTTATACTGTGGTGATGGTACTAGAAGAGATAAGCGGGGTGCATTTATCGTTGTTCTGTAGTGTCTCTACAAATAAGGACGAGTCTTGTGTGCTCGCCCTGTAACATAGTGTATAACTCTATAGGTGGTGTATGGTTACATTTATATAAATAGCGAGAACATATGAACTAGTGGACATAACGCTATAGCGTCATTCTGACCCGTTATGCACTAGTAAACTAAATAGCAATTCATCAGCGTTGTTTTGGATTAATTTGTGCGCAGGACTGAAATGGAAACATATTTATTAAATCGCTACTTATCTCATTACGAAGCGTGTCCATATTATCATGTGTTTTCTTGTACTCGGTTCGCGCGGCAGTCTTATGCTCTGTCTAGTTTTGTCCTCTGTTTATCTCATTTGGCGCACGCAAAGATTATTTGTGACTATACTTTGGAATCTCTTTTGAGACTCTCGAGTCACAGTGTGTAGGGGTTAGGTGCTTCAGTTATAAGAGATTGGTCCTTGTAATTTATTAGTGGAGTGTATCATCTGATTTACATATTCCAACGGATTTATTTCGTAACTCCCATGCGCAACTGGGAAGGATCCCCATACTAGATACTGTTTGTGATTTTCTGAAACTTTGTGATATCGTGTATTAAGGAAAATAGTGGGGATATAATGCTTTATTCTTGATTGCGCTCCTCTGTGTGGTTAAACACAGAGTGAAAGTTTGTGATGTTACGTTTAATAATTTTACATGTCCCAGTTAAGGTGAAACACTTCTTTTACGAACGTCTGCTCTCTTAAGAGACATGTATCTATAGATTATTCAAAGGGGTTAAGTGCTAAAGACACTATGGATTAACAGTCTAATTGTAAAGGAGAATTCTCTATCGTTTGTATGATACGCGTGACAAGAACTGGACCTACTCAGTTGTTTCTAGTATTTGTTAAGTTAGCTGGAGATATATTTAAAGTAAGCTATATAGGAAAATTCTTAAAGAAATTGATGTCATTGTTATACTTATCATGGATTAACGGGTTTAGTGGCCTTGCATGACCATGGTTAGATTCAATGAATGTTGTGATTCCCAATTAGACATGGTTTATCGCTAGACTCTCGCAATTACTAGAAGATTGATGTATCATATAATAGTGTTTTTTATAAGAATGTGTTAATTAATTACCATAAAAATAGTAGTGATATGTGCTCTTACAAATTTTTATTCTCTCAGAGCGGCTCCCAGTTATGTTATCATTCAGAGCCCTCTCACGCAATAGTCTTATAGTAGTGAGTGATTCCCCAATTCGTTGTTGGGTATCGCGCAGATCTTTTGCTGCATCTAAATAAAACTAGATCATAATATATTATATATATCTTTTTTACCTACGCGTGGTGAATTTTCAAATGAATTGTAACACTCAGTGCCTATCGCAAGATAATTCTATTTTGTGGTGTTTTACGCTTTATCTATGACTTGAATATGTTTGTAGAGTGTTATATGCATTTTTCCATCACCCCTAATATGGATACTCCCCATAGTATATATCTAAAGCATCAACTTGGCCATCAAGAAAGAGAGTTAGTGTGATCTAAGGCCTAGGTACCCATACAACTCAATTGCATCTCATCAAAGAGATCTTCCTGTTTCTTCTATGCTAATCCCAAAATAGATGCTGTTTATATATAGACAACCGATTAAAATTATAATTAGATCTTCTTCTGTGTTGTTTTTTATTGTACGAACCTTCTTCTACTTGAGGCAAATACAGGCAGTTCTAAGATAGCAACAGTTGTTCTCTCAGTGTGCTATGGCTTCATAAATTGGTATCCATAATAGCTTTGATATTATATTTGTTCGAGTATTATAAAAATTATATTATTGGTCATTCATCGAGAGAAATTTGTATTAGCTTCGTGAAAAATAGGATCCTCTGAGAGTTAAACGCATATTCTTCTTGATCACTTTGGTAAGTCGAATGGCTCTCTTGTAAGGTTTATAGAGTTTTGCATTGAAAATTTTCTGTTAGGAAAAATATTTTTTCTATTCTGTTTATTTAAACAAAAAAATTGTGGTATGTGAAAAGAGAGAAAGGAATATGTGGGAAAGATAGGTGAAACCGGCATTAGTAACATTTCCCAGCAAAGAACAAAGATAAATTATTAAGTCAATAATTAATAAATCCCTATAAAATTATTAAATCAATAAATAATAAATTATTATTTCATTAGAAAAATTTTAATTCCATTTTAAAATAATATCATTAGATTAGGTAATTTCATCAAATTTAGCATAATAATAAAATTCAAAATTCAAATAACATAATTCTAAATATAAATATATTGAATGCCTTTGTGCCTTTGTAACCATTTTCTGATTAATTATCCTTCCTTACACTTTTACTCCTCTTTCATATCTTTTGTTCATTCTGTTTGCATACTCAAAGAAATGGCTGACAATTCCGCTAACAGTATATAATATGTGGGCCATTTCCTTTATATATAACCGTAAAATGATGGATCAATTTTATTTATTGGAATATAATATTATTATTAAATAATATTATATTATTTGTTTATCCATCACTCAACCGACACATACATGTTATATATGTTTTCACATATATAGCATGTATGTATCTTAATTTCATTATACTTACAGTTTCTTTGTAGTCTTTACGATTTTTGATCCCTACTTACAGTGAGTATGATGTTACCTTTCCGACAGTCAGCAGAGAAACAGATCTGTAACTAAAATAATAACAGGGAGCCAGCACCCAATCAATTGTGTCATGCATGAATTACCAGCATGCTACAATGATTGGTTCGTGGTGTTATCATGCACAGTTAAAAAATATATAAACGATTAAGTTTATAAATTTTTTAAGTATTTATTATATTCTTTTAGTGAGGTCTAAGACCATTTGCAGTTATTTGGTGGCTAACCCTTCATGGGGTTAGTACTTTATTTAGGCCTGTTCTAAAGTTTATCAAAAAAAATAAAAAAAAATTTATTTATCTGGTAGGTAAGCAGCAGATGAGATAATAGAGAAGAGGTGATGAGTACAGAGTTGAAGGACAAGTAAGAGTATTTTAGAATCTTTATTAAGTTAAATCAAAAGCAAAAAAAAATCAGGTAGAAGGGAGAAGGTAGAAGAGAAGAATCAGAATATAACAGAGGAAATACCACTTATAGTGGTAATTTTATACTTCCCTTCCCACCTTTTCCCTTTACATTTATCAGATGTGTTATATGTTCTATTTTTTTTTCTTTTTCAGTGTAAATAAGTTGAATTGGTAAGGACAATGAATCCACTAATATACAAATTGTATTTTATGTTCAATGTTCAGTGTAATTTTTAATTTACAAATGTAAATAGAGTACTGTGAAACAAAAATCTTTAATGTGTTTTGTGTATTATGTATTATATGAATAATATCTGTGTCTGTAAAACAAAACAAAATTCTTGTAAGGTAAAGTAGATAGGAAATCTCGATGTATATTTGACTTGTATATGTATCTGTAGAATATATTTGTACTATTTTATATGTTGGGACGTCTCTTATGACGTCTATATTCAATAGGTGTATTCATGACATTAGGAAGATCTTTAACGGGACCTCTACTTCTGGTACAACGACCACTTTGTATTTCCTCTAAAGTTTCGTCCCCTAAATGTAAAAGAGTAAGATTACTATCTTCAAGTTGGACATTTTTGGGATCACCGAAAACTTCACCCACAAATTTATAAGGATGTTCCGGAGGTGTACTATTTGTAGGTGATGATGACATATCTGATTGTCGTATAGGAGAAAACCCATAAAATTCAGTCATTTGCGACGCATTTGAACTTTCAAAACTAAAGGAATTTAAACTTACCGGGAGCACCACACCCTCTGTTGTTTTATCTGTATTAGTATCAGTCCTTGTGGGAGAGCTAGAACAAGAAAAATAAGGTTTATCTTTAAAGAAGGACTGATGAAGTGAGTCATTTTCCTCATCCACAAACGGCATTTCTGGGGAATGAGACTGTTCCCTAGTGGGCGTTGAACAACCCAATCTCCCCTCCATTTGCTTATCAAAATCAGAATCCTGAAGGAAGAGAAGGAAACAAGGAATTTGAGAAAGGATAATCCTTGACCATAGTAGTTTCATAATAATCTAATGTTACGGATGTGGGCGAGGTTCTGTACTGTTAGATATGCATGTAAATACTTGTACCAGAGGATTAGAGTGATTTCTGGCGTATCTAAAATATATGATAGATACTAGATAATAATGGGATGTTAGTTCGCTCGAATTCATTGGAGTGATGCAGTATAATACGCGCAGTGAGAGAATGTAAGCTTATTTGTGAGGAACAGCTCAAAATATTACTTCCATTGGATTAAAGTGCAAGATGCAGGGTTAGTCTAATCTAGAGAATTAGGGTTTCAGAAGGATATAGGCATTTAATACTAGAATGTGATATACTTTTAGGACGTGGTGATATAAGTAGGAAGAACAGTAGGTTGAATTAAATAAATAAGGAATCTTTTTCTCTGTTATACTGGAGACTCTATGTAATATCATCGGTATTCATTTATGGGTTTGGGTGTAACGAGTTAATGCTAGATATATCTGGATAACTGGTATGAAAATCTGGCAACTTTGACATGGATATTATAATAAGATGGCGAGAAAAACTCCTCAAAGTACAGCTATCTTCTGTGATGTTACTGGATAATCTAATTAACTAGAGTGATTAAATACATTGTCAGTGTGTACAGGAAGGAATACATTGAAATGAATATCTCACTTCCCATCTTACTCATATTCACTCCATAATACGACTTTTCATATAATTTACTGAACCTGAATACATAAAATATTATTACATATCTTCCGTGATAATAAGTGACATCTTATCTTCAGAAATGAAAGACGGTTCCTCTTAATTTATCATTGGTTGTGCATGTGGTACAAAATAACTTTTTTCAAGGTATTTATAGTTTGTAGGGATCATCACCCATACCTACCTCTAAAATGACTAAGAAAAATGGTATTTTATTAATAATCTACCGATAAGGTAATTATATTAAACTAGCTGATTATCGAATCAATTTACGTTCAACCTCGATTAGTGAATAACTTCTCGTAATTATCATTTACGAATGGCCACTTTCCACATATTATTATTACTAGAGTATGATTAGGAATTTTTGTGATAGCAGTTGGCACGTTTTAAGAGGAGCCCGCTCTCAGTATGGAGTCGAACAACTTTACTCGGGCAGTCTACTCGCGGTGTGATCCCTTTGTGTGAAGAAGGGTTTAGAGTTATGGCTGTGATTCACCTAACTTTCCAGTAACTCACTGTGATGTGGTGAAATCAAGGTGTGGGGTAAGGGAGGAACTAGGAGAGGTGGGCTTGGTGATGATCGTGGGCAAGAAGTCAGTTAGAAATGGTGTAGATTTTGATTAAAGCACTGGGTATGATATAGTTTATATTTTGTATGTGGTGATGATGAGGACTGATAAGGCTAATCTCAATTCCCTAGTTTGCAGGTGATGGTTCCAAAGACAAGTGCATGTTTAATATCTGGATAAGACTGCGAATGTAAGCCCGAACCCAGCTCGCAAAAGTGACACATTACTAGTGACATGGTAATATGCCCAAGAGGAGAGATTCTCACTCTAATAGTTGTTTTAATGCTTTTATGTTTACAACATCTACTTGGGATCACATTGAATAAATCTTGTTAGAGGAAGGTTATACTTGCTGGTATTTTGTGATTTGGTGTCATCTCGACAGAATGAGCGCGCGCTCATGTGCGTCTGTCAAGATCCTCGCGCTTTAGAGTGGACACTTAGGTGCAAGAAGGCCTGGAAATAGGGTAGTGTGATGTTCTTAATATTAGAACAGGAAGACGAGTTCGCTCGTCGGTAAACTTTTTCAGGTGATGTGTTTAAGAGGAGGAGTTATGGAACTACAGCACACCCATTCATGTATACAATTGGTAGGCTACGAATTAATCTTACAAGGATAGTTTATTCCTTTAAGGTCTTGGGAAACTGTAAAAGATCCATGGCACAGAGATCAAAAGGTGAATTTGGCTAGAATCCTCAACATTGGGAGGAGTAATGTTTGTTGAAAATTTCTTCTGTGATAAAATAATAACATGGACAGCAACGAACAATATCAGAGATTACTTGATTAACCCTTGGGTTCCAGAAATGTTTATAAATTAATTGGAGCATTTTGTTACGTCCAATGTGTGCACAGGAGACATGTAATTCAAGTGTCATATGTATTAGTAAATCCATGGATATAATATAAAGTAATTCTCCTGAAGTAGTTTTATAATATAGAATGTCATTTTCCAAAACTATTTGTGACCGATACATTCTATAAGGTTTGGTTAATTGGGGCAATGGTAAATTGTGCCCATCTTTTCTAAAACTTTTTAACATTTTTCCCAAAGTTGGGTCATTTACTTGGTCATGAGCTATATCTAACTCATTTATGTTTGTGTGAGAATCTGTTATTTTATGGACTGCAATGTTGTATATTGGAGGAACTGATCCACGGGGAAGTTTAAGGCCTTCGGCAATAACAAGAAATTCAGTGTCATGGAAAAATAACAACTGGTGTTCAGTCATGTCAGGCAACAGATGACAATCCCTCAAGGCTGGGGTACCCAGGATTAAAGGATGATCTACCATGTAATGTGTGGGTACGATGAAGAATGCTGAGGGTTGTGTGATAAAACCTTTTTCAAATGTAAGAGCTAATTCAACGTAATGGGTAATGGGAATTCTTTTTGTATTCCCAAAACCACTAATGGCTTTGACCCCTACTTTATCAGATGGGAGAATGACTTTGGTGTCTCCTAGCAGATAAAGTAATAATATCGGCACTGATTAAATTAACACCAGCCCCACTGTCAACTAAACAATTAACATTGGGAGCAAGTAAGTCATCCAGAGAGACACGGACAATTAGAGGCTCAATATCAGCCTGGCAAAGATGTATGGGGACGACCATGTCATCCTCAAAAGAAGAATCATGGCGAGGGGGTACAGATGTCGAGGGATACTCAGACCTCCTGTTTGTACCGAAAGACGGTTTTACTGAGTCCGGCTCTTCGTCTTTTGTCTCCACAGGCTGACTCATTCCTGTGGAGGCTAATAGTTTAAAGATTCGGAATGGGGAAGCGCTTTTTCTGTTGTTGCGGCAGCGTTAGAAGCATAAGAATCTGGTTTAGGCTTCTGAGGCGAACTCCTGGTATACACCTTTTTTATAGCTCCTTGAGCTTGGTCTTTAGGGGATCTGTGTTTACTAGTGTCTGCAGCGGAAGTGTTATTTCGGGGAGGTGTTCTGTGTGTGCATCTAATTCCCGGGTGTGGTCCCTCACAGAAAGGACAAATAATCTTCCTTTCCAGAGTGGGTGATGAACGAGGGGATTTAATAGAACGACATTCACTCCTTATATGCCCCTTTTTCTTACAGTACGCACATATTCCCAGATATTTATAACTCACTCATCTGATGTCCCCGATACTCACAATACTCGCACACCATCTGTTTCCTATCTGTATTTGCCCTAGGGTTAGTGTAGTGCTGTGGTGGTGGACGATTTTGTTGTTGACTGTTACTGTTATCCCTAAAGAATCGGGAACCGTTTGTTTTATTTGGAGGATTACGACTAGTGTTTTGTGATTGACGAGGTTGTGTTTTAGTTGTTTTATTCTGTGTTTTGTTCTGAAAAACCTCTGTCCAACTAGGAGCGACTGTATTTATTTCAATTACTGATTCTAGTGTCTCATTTAAATTATCTTTCTTGGAATGTGATTTGTGTGAGTGAGTTGGCTTTTTGAGATGTTCTGATGAGGATTGTTCGATTGAATTAGGGAATTCAGTATTGTCTGATTCGAGAGAGTCGGCGAAACCCACGATCTTTTCCCAAGGAGTGCGCACATCACTATCATTGTCTTTCATCTTGATATATTCTCTCACACTCTTTTCTATGTAAGGTGGAAGACTACAGAGGAAAGCAGTCCGTAAGGAATCGTGCTCCCTCATGTCTAAGCCACGATATGCTCGTCTGGCTAGCCTTTCCAACCTCAGAGCATACATTCTGATACTCTCACCGCTCTCTCTGTGTGCAGAGTAATAAGCTTTAAGCTTATACTCGTTTTTCCGCTTTTCTTCTGTTTGATACCAACTCACTAGTGTATCTCTAACAGAAAAGTAATCTCGGTCGTCCTTAGTAAGGATCTGATAAAGTTGAGCAAAGCTGCCCTCCAATTGACGACCTAAAAGACGTAACCATTGGTGAGGTGCTTTAGGATAATGAAGACTACAGTAGGCTTCAAAATCCTTCAGGTAAACGAGAAAGTTTTGATCCGTCTCGTATTTGTACTTTCCCGGATCAACAACTTTTAGTTTTTGTGAGTTCTTGACTAATTGTGTTAAGAGTAATATGGCTTCTTCCATTGAATCCAAACGTTTTTTCAACCCAGGACCCATATATTCATATGAATCCTCTGGTTCAAACCCTTGAAATTTATGTGTTCGTGACTGTGTCCGTGGCGGTGTCTGCGCATGTTTATGATGAGATCTGTTTTGAGACTGCATATAATTATCATCATAATGATTTTGTGAAGGTGGTTTAAGTAGAGAGTTTTTAATTTCAATGTCAAGATCAATTAAATTATTTTCTTTACTTTTACTTTCAAGTTTTTGTGTCTGAACTTGTCTGTTTTTTATGGGTGATCTGTTTTTAGGTACTGGATGTGTTCTTTGGGAATATTCTTCCCTCGGTTTTTCTGTTTTATGTTCTGAGTGTTCACTGTCTGAGTTATCTTGGTTTTCCTGTGATGAATCATCATCTAATAAAGATTTATTGTCTTCTAAATATTGGTCAAGACTTATGTGAGGTGTAGCATGCTGTCTGTGTTCATCTAAATGTATATTGTTTTTAGCTAATGTATTCACAAGTGCATCTTTATCCTGTTGAAACTGTTTAATTATGTTATTTACTGTCTCTGTATCGGAAAGATTTAAGTGTTGCATACTGGTACTTTTCTGTTTAGTCTGTTTATGGTCAAATGTAGGCTTATCAGCCGAATTTTTAATTTACGATTTAGGTCAGAGACCTTTGATTCTTTATCATCTGTAGCTATTTCTACGTCTTCTCTCGTCAAAAGGTCCGCTAAGGCCTTTTGCTGAGACTCCTCGTAAGAGCGATTGTCAGCCATTTCTTTTAAATTTCCGCTTTTTCAACCACTCTACAATCATACGATTCACACAAGTGTCTGTGGATACTTGAACCAGCTATTCTAGTGTAATAAAGTGTATAATATCTTAGTGTTTTCTGTGAAGATTCTGGTGACAGATAATCTAGTCACAACTGTGACAGCACCGAACGGAAACAAAGTCCCTGTTCGGGCGCCACTTTAATTTTATGTTACTTATGTAACGGAGAACAAGGCAGTAAGGCATAAAAGTTGCACCGGATATTACGTTATCGTATCTGAGCCTTATCGTATTTAAAGCCTGTTCTCCAAGTTGGGCATAAAATTAAAGAAAATTGAATTTTCAGTTGATTTTGACTACTAAAGTGTGATTTAAATTTTTAAGTTATAAATTATCATATGTATAAAGAAAATAGAAAAGAAGTAAGAAAAATATATAAGGGTACCTTGAAGAAAAGTGAGATATGATCTTCTCCTATCGTCTTCACTTCAAGACACAATTAGGCATTTCCATTAATCTCCAACGCGGGTCGCAAATGCCTCTAGAACTTCATTTCAGTTCATTGGTGCTGATCGCCTGTGTGTGACTTGTGTTGGTTTTGAAGTTACGATGTTACACTTTATTAGAATTAGATCAAGAAGAGGGTACTTATAGATGATAGATAAGAAGGATAGAAAGAAAAAAGATGTGTTGTTTTTATTTTTATTATATTTAACTTATCATTAATTATAATATATTTTATATACAAGATTTTAGTTTAAGGTTAAGGGAAACCATCAGGTTAGAATATTGGTTATACAAACTTAAGGTTAGGTTACTTAATAGTTAGGTTGGTTTATATACAAAAGAAGTATGGACGAACCTATGGAACGCACATACTTTCCGATAAATTATTCAGTGTCCGATGTTTTTATGATCCCTGTTTTCTGGTTCAAGACTTGTTTTTTTACTTGGAGTGTAGTTTGTGTTTAAGGAATTAAACTTTCAGACAATCATTCACACGTATATACAAAGTGTACAAATATTAAAAATAGAATTTATACATAAACTTAACTTAAGATTAATCATTTAAGACATTTAATTTCTTAGTGAATAAAAGTTCTGATTCGATTTCTGGACTTGCTCATGAGGTATGGGACTGATAGGGGGTAACTGGTAAGTGCTGTTTCTTAAAGGTTCATAACTACAGTAGTCTGATAAAGCAATAGCCTGCAGAACTATGCTTTGGTTAAGACTAACTGGTAAAAGTTTCGGTTAATTTCCACTCGAATGGCACTTAACGTTATCACTGTTAACTTAAGTTTTTGGGGCAGTAGTAATAATTCTAAAACCTCGTAATTGAGCCGACAAAGTTCAGGTCCAGAATTAAAGGAAGCGTTATCAGCCCAGGATTGGGAAGCCCAGGTTTGGGAAGCCCAGGATTGGGACCCTAGAATTATAATATATATATTAATATTATTATAATCTAGTTTTTCCAATTACATTTTAATTTATAAAATTTATAAGATTTAATAACTAACCCTTGAATCACAATGAGGGGATTTATATTTTCTGTTATTCACTTGTGGTAGTAAGAAGATGTCTTTGCATTAAAACTGAAACATAATTTTTAACGTTTTTAAGTTTCACTTTTTTTTTAACTTTTAATTTATTTACAATTATAATTTAAGCTTAAAATTATAGAAAAAGTATGGCACTCACCTCGCGGGTGATGTTTAAGAACATTCAGACAGCAGACAGTCAAAAATATAAATGGGATAATAATTTCTGTTATATTATATATACTAAGCAGTGTGTATAAAATTCTGATATTACTGATATTATCTGGAGCTTTATATTTAAAAGAAAAAATTGAGAACATTAAAGGTAAATGCTGATATTATGAAGTTGAATAATAAATACAGTATAAATAAATAAAACTGATAGATGAATAATATATAATAAGATAAACAAAAATAATGTCCTGGTTTTAACTTTCAATTTACAAAAATGTGTAGTTATACCAAAAGGTAGGTATAACCATACTGTTACTATTGTATTAAAATTATATAAACCAGGGTGTGACAGGCCCCCTTACATATATATATATATATATATGTAAGTTACCTAACGGAGACACAGAATGGGTAGGTCGTATCAAAAAATTTTTTTTTCGCAGGTAGCCTCTATGATACATAAAGAGATGTTCTAGGTGCGAAAATGATTTTTTTTTGGGGGGTCAGGTCAGGTTAGGTTTGGTTAGAATAAATTAATTTCTTACATTGTAAATAAAAAATAAATAAATCTAAATCAGTTTCACATATTAAACATATATAACCATATGGATTTGTATATAGATGGGGTTATGAAAGAATTAGAGGCGGGGTGGCAAGGGATGGTGTTAGATTGATGAGAATGGAAGAGAGTGGAGGGTGCCTTGCGGATGATTTGGTTTTGTGTGGCGAATCTGAAAAAAGTTTGAGAGGATTGGGAGAGAGGTTTAGCAGGTCTGTAAAAGGAGGGATTTGAAAGTAAACAGTAACAGTTTATCAAGGAACCTACACATATCCCATATATATCCCATAAATAAATGCATTTATTTGTAAATGTATTTATTTTATCTTTTTACTGCAATTTTAAATTGAAGTTGTATCCTTTCGCTATTTCATTTTGGGCAAGGATTTTTATGTGAACAGCTGTAGTTCTTAAAGTACCTTGAGTTACCTTTTTTTTAATATTATTTTAACATTAGTTTTAGTTGCATAGTGAATATACGACTGCTTGTGTTTCTGTGTGCCTATTTTGTGTGTTGTTGTTGTTGTTGGAATGTCTGGATTGAGTGAGCGTGAGGGTGGGCGTGGATGAGGATTCTCTATTGACTTCACCAATGTCCACGGTCTATATGCCAACTTTGAATCTAACTTTCACCTCTCTAACTCTCATCCAAATCTCTTCTTTCTGAATCCCCGCAATCCAGAAATTCTTTCACTAAAAAACATAATATCTCTAACTACTTTTTTCACAATTTCCCGACTAAATGGTGTAGTGTGTGTTTATATAAACATTAATAGTAGTAGTGTTTTATGGTCTGTATGTGATACGGAGAGTCTACCCCTTTGTAAGAAGGGTGTAGATATGAGCGTAAGAGGGGCGAACCATTGGCACTGGAGTGTCATAGGTGGCACCCTACTCTTGGTTTCCATTTTAGGGGGGGGGGAAGGGGGGGGGGGGGGGGGGGGGGCCCCCCAAAAACACACCATAGGAGGCACCCTACACCCCACATGCCCAATGGAATGTAATTTCTCTCTCTCTCTCTCTCTCTCTCTCTCTCTCTCTCTCTCTCTCTCTCTCTCTCTCTCTCTCTCTCTCTCTCTCTCTCTCTCTCTCTCTCTCTCTCTCTCTCTCTCTCTCTCCTCTCACTCTCTCTCTCTCTCTCCTCTCTCTCTCTCTTCTCTCTCTCTCTCTCTCTCTCATAATATTATATTATTAATATATATATATATAATATTATATAATATTATATAATATATATATATATATTATATATACTATTATATATATATATATATATATTATATATTTTATAATATATTCAATACTATTTGTGATTAAACAATCAAATAAAAAATTGATAAAATAAATTGATTTAATTGTAATAATTAATGCAATTGTTTAAGAAATTGAATTATTTCAATTTTTTTGAAATTCTTTTATTTCCTAAGGGGACCGCACGAAAAAAAACTTATATATATATTATATATATAATATATTATATATATATATTATATATATATATATAATATATATATTATTATATATACTATATATATATTATACCGGTATATATATATATAATATATATATATATATATATTATATAATATATAATATATATATATATATATATATATATATATATATATATATATATATATATTATATAATATATTATATATATTATAATATTTAGGGATGGGCCGGATATGAATTAGCCGGGATACCGGATATTCCGGCTGGAAGTTAAACCGGATATCGGCCTGATAATCGGATAGTGAAGTTAGCCGCGATTACCCGCGATATCCGGCAGTCTGTTAAATATATAGCTTCGGGCGGGGTGACTAAATAAAAAAAAAAAACAAAATTTCTCATCGTGGTATACTACAAAGTTTTAGTTAGATATTCCTCTCTT
>JABUQX010116405.1:0-41747 GCA_015478945.1 Trachelipus rathkii | reverse complement strand
TGGAGACCGTTGACTCGACCATTAACATAAAATGCTGTATTATAATAATAATATTTATATATATTATAATATATATATATATAAATATATATATATATATATATATATAAATAATATATCTTATATAATATAGTATATATTAAATAAATTATATATTAAATAAATAATATTTATCATAATTATATATAATGTGACTCACCATTCTGTCTACTCTTCTGGACCTATAATAAAAATTATTAACATCAGTTCTAGTTGTATGCCTATATGAATAAATATATATTCCTTATTATTGGAAAAGTAGCAAATATTCGGAAAAATTTATTATTGTCTTATTTGCCTCGGAATTTATATTATTATTATATATCTATATCTTAAATCATATATTAACAGTGCCAAATCATTATTTATCAGTGAACATTTCTATTAAATTATTGGGCTAACCATATAAAGGAAATCATTTCCTCCAAGTTATGCATAACATAAACATTAAACAAAGATATCTGCAAACTAAATATGAGAAAACATATATATAATTTAGACATTCCATCAATTACACTCCTTATGTTTAATATCAGAATATCTCTCAACAAATGATCAAGACCAAACAATAAAATCCCCATAAACTTTGTTCTAGTACGTGAGTCATAAATCGTAAATTATATTTTAATACAAATAAATACGCTAAAACTATTAAATCAAGCAGGAAAATCATATATAAGTTACCTACCCTTAAATATCCAGATCAGATTGCTTAATTTCCAAAATTATTATTCCAGACGAGTAAACCAAAGTTGATACCTTTCTTAAAATTCTACAGTTTGGTACTTAGGTCTTTTACCTTGGATCTTTATTACAGATCCTGTAAATAAATATAAATTAGGCTTTAAAATCGAAAATTAATGAGTATATTATTTAAATAAACCCTCAACCAGACTATCCCTGATTACAAAATTATTAAGTTCAAAGATAATCCGGAAACAATTCCAATCTTTATCACTAATAAAATTTAAAATTAAGCTAAAATAAATCCTATGACTTCAAATATGATTTAATTACATTTAAAGAAAACCACAACCCTTGAGGTAACTTTAATACATATCTACATAATTCATCAATTTCATCAAGTCTTACGTTTTAAATGCAAACCATACTGACATACTGTCTGTTTTCAATCCCCCTGAATTGTTTTGTTTATTTGGATTTTTAACTAAAAAAATACTGTCGAGTGAATCCAAGATGTGGCCAGTTGGTTAGATATGTATCGTCCCGCATGATAAACCCGCTTAGAAACAATATACGCCTATGACTCTTCCCGTAGCTGATTGATGCCGGCGTTAATGGTTCTTGAAGATGCTATTAAATCCTAAGGTAACAGCCATTCAGTATTTCCCATTCATTTCCAACCATTTATAAAATGAACTACCATTACATTAATTATTATTCTTAATGGTCTAATATTTCACCGGACTGAAAAAAAACTTTTTTTGAATTTTTTTTCCCTATACGAAACATAATTATATAATTAATATATTAATATATATTATATATTAATAATATAGTATATATACTTATATATATATATATATATAGTATATATATAATTTATATTCCTTATATTCCAAATGGGGAGTAAGGTGGCCGACGCTCGAAAAGAAAAGCAGTTACAAGAACATACACAGTCAGGAAAAGGAAAGTCCGCCACCGCCCCTAGTACCAATTAATAGTGGCAACTCATCCATCAAAAATTCTACCCTAAAGCTTCATGACAGCTATTGGACCCTCACTTTGGTAATCTCAATTAGGACTTATTTAAGGCATAAATGGGGAAAGCCCCATTACGTAACACCTATTCTTCTCCCTCTAATCAAACTCCATTTCTCTCCTTCAAACTTTCGCTTATCCAATCCACTTTTCTTCGGTTCCCAGCTTCGATTCCACCACATCGCCCACTAACATCCGCTAACCAACCGACTACCAGACTATCATATGACCAAACCATCTCAACTACTTCATTAATTCTTCATTACCCTTCTCACCACACCACTTCTAATACTTCATTCCTCACTTTATCATTCCTAACCTAGACACCCTAAGATGTCCATCACACATTAACTTTATCTCTTCCTTATTCCACCTAATACACTACACATGACACATTAAAACATCCCTTTTTAAACCTAGACACTCAACTTAGTCCGTTACATTCACAACGTTATTGCAACACCTTCTCCATTCACTTTTCTACTTACACTATGGCATCAGTCGTTCCCTTTTCTCCAGCAGTAACCCTAAATATTTAAAAACTCAGACAACTTTCCCAGCTGCTCCCATCTACATAACTCACACGAAGTCCTCACTACAACCATATAACCTATCATATCCACGTTTACTTTCAAGCCCTCTCCTTAATAACCCTCAAATCTCCTACAATCCTCAACTTCTTCAGATTCACTTAACAAAACCAAATCATCCAATAAATAGTAGACCCAACCACTCATACTCCATTCTCAACACCAATTACCTGCCATCCCCACCTCGGATTCTTTCATAACCCTAGAAATAACACATAATAACCAAGAAATAACACACCTGTCTTACTCCGCTATTAATCCTTAACCCTCACCATTGACACCATTATTCTTACACCCCCACTATCATCATCATACCTACTTTGATTCCATTCAGAAGCTACCACCAACACAATACTATCACTAACACTCCATAAACCTTCCCTTTAAATCATCACACCACTTTGCAAATCATAAAACCAAAACAATTATTCTTCTTCTCACGCATTTTCTCAATCATTGTTTCAATGTAAAGATTTATCCACACATCCTCCTACCACTCCTAACGCAACTCTTTCGACCAAAAATACCAGCATTTATACATTCCCTACAACACTCAATAAACTATTCCCCTATAATTCCTGGCAGTGTCCTTTCTTCCCTACTCTTTATAGTACTATTACCGCTCTCTTCAATCCCTTGGACTTACCCTCTTTAAACGCTTAATTACACAACTTCCAAATCCAATGCATCACCATCTCGCCTATGTCGTTCTTGGTCATTTCACCATAAATTTCATCTATACCTGCATTACATTCTTCAACTTTTTCACTCACCTCCTCCTTTGCTATAATAACCTCATCCCCAAAAACATATTCCTTTGCACACATCAAACCCACCAATTCATATAACCTCTCTTGACTTTGAATATGTGCGATTTCCGAAATTCTTCTCAACCATCCTCTCACACCACATTCACAGTTACAAACCATCACTATTCATATTCAAGAATTCCCTACTCTCATCTCTAACCTTTCCCCCCTCCAGAAGCTTCCTATTCCTTCTAAGTCCCAAAACTCCTCCTTCCCAACTTTCAATTTACCTCTTTAGTCTTCAGTGCACCTTTTTAGGTATTCTTTTCTCTTTATATAATTCCAGAATTTCTTTGATTCCTTCATATTGCTATATAATAATATTATATTATATATATATCCTTATAATATAATTATATTAATATTATATATATAATAATATACTATTATATATATATATAAGAATATTACTTTTTATTTTTTTAATTATACAGAATTTTTTTTCTATATATTAATACATATAAATAAGTGAATATATATATAATATTTAAAATACATATTATAAAATTTATAATTATATATAATATATAATAATAAGATACTATATATATTAAATATATATTAATAATATAAATTATATTTTTCTGATAATATTTGTCTTTCAACTCTAGAATTGGAAGTAATTTTGTACTTATTTAGAAATAACGGATTCCCTACAGAAGTCATTTTTAAGCAAATAGAAATATATCTTAAAGTTTATAATGAATCTTCTCCTGACCTTACTGTTCTAAAAATGGCGTTTTATTTTTTAGTTCATATTATTGGTCTCATCCTCTTCTGGCATCTCAGATGAAATTACAGCTCTCATAGGTCAGTTTTACCTTTTGTTGGACTGTCAATATTCATTCACTAACGATTTTAATATTGACCCTATTTAGATTTAAAGATTCTTTCCTTCCACTGCTTCGGTCTTGCGTTATCTACCGAACATATTTAAATGTTCTTGTATACACAATCTCTATATAATCAGACGCATGCATGCGAGCATATTGGGAGTAAGTTCATGAACTCCTAAACCAGCTTCTACAATTCGGTATCATTCGCAAAAGAAAAACCGTAAGTCTGGCCAATGAGTAGGTTTGAATTGAATCGAGTGCAGTAGACTGGAGGTAATCAAACTCATTAAACAGTTAGCTGAATCTATCAAGATAAAAAAAAAAAATATAGTGAATTCTATTTATATCTATTATATAATATATATAGATATAGGATTTAAATTATATATTAATTAATATATATATTGAATATATATATATATATATATTATAATAGTATACTATATAATATAATTAATTGTCACACACTCACAGCAGAGCCCTATCGGGATGTTGGCACCCAAATTTCATCCGCATGCGCAAATTACGCAGATGAGCAGATCTGGTTACTTTAAAGTAGAATTAAATTCTAAAGGAAACAGAAGATGAAAGAGAAATTCACAGAAACAGAGTTCAAATAAGAAGGAAAGCACCGCAACAATACCAGACTTACAATATCTACACAAATCTGTGCGGCAACAGCAGCACCCTTGCTACGACGGGACGTCTGTAAATTGTCGGAAAAGTTAATTCCTCGAAACCACCTGCCGCTCTACATGAAAAATAAATCCCAACACGCCCGCCAAAATAGAGTCAAGTAACTCAAATAACGAGCGATTTATAAGCATTTATGAGTTTTTACTCGCACCTGCCAAGAGACGGTTGAAAAACCAGAACCCCCCCAATATGAGACACGTATCCATTACAAACAGCATGAACCCAAGTAATACTGGAATACCGGAAGAAAAAATCTATCACGGGTCTAACAGAATTCCAGTTCTTTTTAGCCCCCGAGCAACTTTTATGTAGTTTCCAGACATTTTTTTTTATGTAAAGCCAAGATTTATATGCAACAGAGGAGACGAAAAACTCAAGAAATGGGGAATTAGTGTTTAGAAGGATTCGCTAATGTCGTTTTAAGAATGATTTACAAAGGTGAACGACCCAATCCTAATCCATAGATCAAGCGAGAATAAATCGGAAGATTAAGACAGAACAATTCTAAAATAAGAGAGGAAGGCAAATGAATGATTGTAAGAATCAAGCTTCGAAGTCATCGGATATACGATAATTAAATGGCATAGAATCATTAATGGAAATAAAATAAAGTAGAATAACAGAAACTGGGGAGGAACACATTATTTACGAAAAAAGAAATCGCCAATCAACACAAGCGATAATTACCTTGAAGAAGCTAGACATAAACAAAGAAAGAGAACCACAGGGATAGGAGGCAGGACGCGTAGCATACCGGTCAAATCTTTTGGAATCATTCAAGCGCCACCACCAGGTTCCCGTTCTAAGACTGAAAACATAAATCGTTAAATAAAGTATCATCCCACAGCTCGAACGCCAAAGCCTACTTGCATCGAAAGAAGAACGGGTCAAGATGATAGAAGTTCAAAGATCTTATAGAAACATGAGCTAAGGCGATAATTAGAAGTTCAGAAGCGATTCTTTTCATATTGGCGTCTTTCCAACACTTAAAAGTGAGTATTTGAACATAAAACTATAGATTAACGAAAGTCATCTCGAAGCACACTCACTCAAAATCGGAGGAATCATCCCCCTCCTACCGTCATAATCTCAGATCATACCGATCAAAAATTACAGCAAAACATAACACCGGAGAGAGAAAGAGAGAATGCTAAACATTTTTATTGATTTAGAATAAAAATAAGCAAGAACATGCCTTTTCAGTTGAGTTAGCAACGAAGCCATCAGATAAATAATAGAAAAGTCAATTTACGATATTTATAGATGTTTTTCAAGAGCAGAATAAAATTTGTCATTGGGCGAACCAAGGAGTTATCCGCACTTCTATTATGAATCCCGCCTATTGCCTGAAATCCCTCAACGATTAACTGAATGAATTACGAGGAATATAACGAAGAATTTTTTCACCCCGATACGCGCTGCTCTATACTGAAGGCAGAGACAAGCACTAAGAACATGGATATAAAGGAGACAAATTAGTACGAAGAAGAAGAAACTCTCATCCCTCACATACAGCTCCCACCTTATGGCCACTAAGGCTATCAGATCAAGCAATCATTCCATTATATTAGCGTAGAAGCGACGCATTTACAGAAGCATTATATGATAAAGAATATAACTGCATTAATTTACAAACTATTTAGAACAAGACTTTCACTCTTTTCAAACTTTGGATTTCATAACCATTACCAAAGCAATATAATATTCTTAGGAAAAAAAAATACGAAAAAACGAATGAAAAATTCATCCCTTACACTTACCGTAAATATTTTAATTCAAATTTTCCCCCTTAATGGACTCCCTCACTAAACTACGAAATAAACTCACACAAAATAGACAGCTGACTCTAAATCAAATCAACCAAATATATAGATTTTAGGGAGAGAATAAGCAACCTGTTATAACCACCAAAAAAATAACTGCCAAAATTCACCCAAACACTACAAAATTAAGCCGTACCCATACACAAAATTTCACACCAGATGGGTTTTTGCAAACGAGTCCTGCTTTTACACTAAAATCACTTCAGTATCCGCAGAAAAAAAAGTGTGGCAAGTGTGGCCTATGGATTACAAAGCAAATTTATTCCTTCTTAGTTAAAATCTCAAACGCCAAATTTCTAGAAAAGCTCTATCAACGTACCAACTTTTTTTTCCATCAATTGGAATCGTAATTGCAATTGGGTGTTGTTAAAGAATATAAACCAATAAACTCAATTTTAATGATGCAAGACTGCAAACGTAGTGAGTTACTAGTTAGCATTTGAATAATTGTATATAACTTGCTTAGATAAGTTTGTCTGTAGTTCAAAACCACTGTGACATACCAACGAGTGATACGAAGTATATTAGTTACCGAGCATGAACTAAACCAAATAGGCAAATACTCTTGCATACTCAAAATCTATTAGGAACTATATTTATTTCCTTTAAATTAGAAGACGAAAGGAATATAAAAAAAAAATTAACACCATTATATTTTAAAAATAAATGCTTTCTCTAATATTATAGGTGATTAATTCCATATAATTCCAAGTTTTATAGTGACTAGAAAAACATGGAAGAGAGACGACACTACGACGGAATTTGGATACAAAAAATTAAAAATAAAATACATAAAGTAAAATAATATTTTACTAATATAACATATGAAAATACAATTTAAAGCTGGCATTTTTTCTGGTTTTAAAATTGCAAAATAAACTACTTAAATATGGCAGTTTACTTTATCCATTAAACATAGTGGACTGAATTATTATTAATATGCAACAAAAAAAATTTGCGCTAATTAAACAATAATTTAAATTAAAAATATTAATAAAAGTCTCAAATTTCGATAATTTCGTTAATGAAAATCACAACTAAGCATCCTTTCAAAGCACCCACCTATGCTCATCGGCAACTCAATAGTTTAAACCCAAGTCCTATTTATCACAGGCTTCATGTCCCTCTGCAGTTAATTATCTTTATTTGACAAAAGCGTTTTCTGGTTTCAACAGACGCCAATCCTCAATACATTCGCTGTCCACTCTTGCTATCTCGTGTCAACGCTTTCGATACTCACAATGGAGCTTTTAATAATGAAATTTTTTTAGTTAACAGCAGACAACTTAGCTTTATTAAAACCTAAAAAAACAATATTTCTAAATCTCTAATAAGATAAAACTTAAATAAAAAAAATTGAAACTATTACATTATATTTAAAATAAACATTTAATATTAATACTAGTACTTCTATCCGTTCTATTACGAAATCTTAAGTTTTTCCTACACTTGTTGTAACAAAATATTATCCAATCTTAAATATATATAAATAAAATATGTTCTTACATTGTTTACAAATCTTCGAGCAAATACAATCGATTAAATTATAAAATTTCACGTTAAATTTAATTCTTTATATTTCAACAATAATAATATCGGCTTGTCAATATGAGAATATCTAAGGATATTTCTTCATACTTAGTATATACTTTAAGGTTTAAAATTCTTGAATATATTTAAAAATTACTATTTTTAAAAAAATGATAATCAACATACATATAAAATAAAAATAAAATACCTCCATTCGTATGTCTAATCTCTCTCATCATTCATCTTTACTCTATCAAGCTCTCCGTAATTTGCTAAAAATATGGCACCTTTCACAAGTCGACGAACGCATATTTCCTATTCACAGTCATTCTATGAAGATAATAAAATATCTTACACAAAGACTGACAATTTATAAAATCTTAATTGACATATGTGACAAAATTTATGAAGTGCCTAAAATAAAGTAAACTAATTGAACTTATAAAATAGATTAATCTTCATCTACTGAGATCCCTTTATACATTAAAAGATTCAAGTTGACATATTTCAGTACTTTCTCTCGACGAAATTCTCATGGCTTCTATATTCATTATGATTGAATCAACTTTTTCAGGTAAAGTTAGAGTTTAATCATTTCAACATTCATATATTCTATGTTGAGAACGCCACATCTCTGAGCTGACATGATAGTTACAAAATACTCATCTGATGATTAGTAAACCTATTCTTAACTTTCAAAGAATCTTTCAAAATAGAAAAATATAATAAAAAAAAGAATTAACCTCTGACAACTTTAAGTAGCACCCTTCAATTCATGCACTCCTCTAGTACGGAATAAAAATCAATTTGATCTCACCCTACGAATAATAAACAAATAATAAACATTAACATCAGAATAATCAACTAGTTGAACACAAACCATAATCTACCTTTTAATTCACCACCTATAAAGCGTGAATTTTTGAGCACACTTAGTTTATGCTTTAATAAAATATAATATATATAATAATAATAATAATAATAATATAAATAAAAATTATAACTATAATAATAATAATAAAATAAATAATAATAATATAAAATAGTAATAATAATAAATAAATAATTTTAAACTAAAAATATTTATTAAAAAATGCTTTGAAAGTTTTAGGAACGATAATAAATTAATGAATTTGGCTCTAGACTGGGAGAACAAAATATACTTTTTAAACGCACCACCATATTTCCTTCAAGTAACAAATCTTCTGACGGCATTTATTATCCATCAAAAGGCACACAAGTTAGTATGTGGAAAAGGTGCAAAAAAACTTGCGGGGGGGTGCATTACGAAATAATGACTTCCTGTGAGCAGATAAAACTAAAAATCACTAAGGTCCTTTAGATTAATTCCATATATAGGTGGATTAAGCATCAAATGTAAATTAATGTATTGCAATCAATATAATCATACTATTACTGACTAATAGATAATTTAGGTAAGCGCCGTACTCATTATAACGTAAATTAATTACAGTCATCCAATAATCGTAAAATTAACCCCAAAAAGAATCACCTAAATATGTATGACCAATATAAAAAATTACAGTACCCCAAGGCTATAGTTATGTATCTTATTAAATTAGTAATAATATAAATATAATCATAGATAGATATAATATATAATATATATATAATAATAGTCTTTATCCTATACTATATTATAAAATAATCCAAGGTTTTAATATTAAAAAGTGAAAATAAATAAATTCTTTGAGATAATAAAATAAATAAAATAACGTCTCGCTAACCCAAAAAGATCAACTACGAAGTATAAAATCCAATGGAGTAATATTGTGTAATAGTAATAATAAATAAAGTGCTTAGTTAGCTGCAATAATATAGATAAGATTATGTTAAAATATGTAAAGTTATATATAAATAAGATAAATAATATAGAAAATAATATACTAGATATACATACTATAGAGTACAATACCAATGAGTATACTATCATAGGAGTATAATAAATATTAATGTATTGTAGTCATATATCACATAAATACCATAAAGAGCTAATTAATTGTTTTGTGATTTTCTATTTAGAACATGTTTATTCTTGCCTTGGCTTAATGCCAACCGAACTTCCCTACCTTTGCTGAACTTCTCTCGCCAAGTGCCATATATTTTACGATCAGAATACCTAATTTTAGCCCGTAATATTTTGAAAATAGACACTCAAATATCACAAGACACCCATAGCACCACTGTGTAAGATAACCCCTTGACAAAGGCCCCATGCTAAAACGTAAACACAAATATATCGCATTTAAGATATATGCTTCCCCTGACGACACTAAACTGCCCAAAAATCCGAACAAACACCAATTCAAGCCAACGTCAACTGATAGTTGTCTGCTGACTTTCTTTGTTTCAGACAATATATTACAGAAGCGACCAAACAAATAAGTAAATTATTTATCCGCAGAAACCCTGAAACTTATTCTACCCTAAAAGATCCTCTAAATTATATACTTTTCACCAATTCATTGATTCCGTAAAATTATCATTTACCCCCGCCATAACCAAATCAAATTCAGCTTATTATACAAAAGCTTTGAGATTAACCATGATACTTGTAAGACCCTATACAGTTTGAAACAACAAATCCTTGCTTAGGAGCAATCTAAAATGATAGGGAAAACGGAGACAACCGATACAAATCACCCCATTAATGTAATGTAGAAATTGTTACATTAGTAAACCACCACAAGAAGTCAGCTAAAAATAGAACTAATAAAACCTCCTTAAATTTACACAATGAACAAAAAAAACTATTAAAACTTCATGAAAAATATAAAAAACCACCAATCTAAGAAGGTGCGTAATAGATTAATGAGAGGTCATTTAACACCACAGCGGAAATCCTGATCCAAATACTCGCCTTAAGTAATTTACTGAAATGTAGTTATCACAAGACAGTGTAGTTATAATTTACACATGGTCGAAGAAAAGAAAATAGCAATAATCAAAGGCCGGCAACACATACTTTCTTGAGAACTGAGCAAATAGAAGAGAACCAACCCCAACACACGTTTTATGCATCCTTCGCAGTTGCGTCGCCACTAGATAAATATTACCCCGGTCAATAAGTCACATGTAATGAGAATATATTACTCAGACGGGTTCTCAGTAGAAACAAATACGAAGATCCCACATGTGAGCATTATTGCCACATCAGTCGACTGCAGCCTACAAGTCATAATCTAAAATAGGGTCCCAAGCGTGAGTTAAGATAACTATCAACATTGTACCTAAAATTATAAATTAGTTACTACCCTGACAATAATTTTGATTATGCGCGTTAATTAAATAGTGAGATAACATCATTGACATAATATTTATTAAGCGAAGAAATATAACATAACCTCTAAACCCTTAATGACAAATTGTAGGACTAAACATCAAAATAGAGTGGACATATGAAATAGTATAAATAAATAAACTGATAACCATAAAAAATAATAACATCCTTAACAAAGTTTGTTTTTCATTTTCACTGTTTTGTTCAAATCAATAATTAAAAATAATCCAAATTTTTATAAAACCATACAATAATAAAGAGTAATAAATTTAACTAATGGATATAAAACTCAAATCATAACTCAATAAGAATGTCAAAATAAGATATGGTGAATGGGAATACCTCCTGATGTATAAGATACCCAATAGCACCAAAAATAAATGTTCATATAACTGATAGTTAATAATAATAAATAGTAGTTCGGCGCCCCCTATATGAAACCCACGTCACCAAGGATTCCCTGGTGTAAATCCTTGATTGCACCAGTAATCCCAAAGATATCTACGTATTACGGAATTTCTGAAAAATCAAAAAAATAGCAGGTACGGTATTGAATCCAACCATATAATTACTTATGAATAACATATCTCTTAAACTCCCGCTGTAGAGACAGATATTGCACAAAAGAAAATTACCGCAAAATAGCCCAAAAGTATACAAAAAAATGCACTTGAAAAAATATAAATTCAACATAAATTTTAATTTTCCAATTAAGTCGTACAAATATTCATAATAAAAAGTAAGTACACATATAAAGACAATACTAATAAAAATAATGAAATCTTGAATGCTTTGATGAAATTGAAAATAGGAAAGTAATTAATGCTTTTATAATTAACAACTTTGTGTAACATGACTTATAGAAATCCAAGAAATCAAGAAACATTATCAGAGTCACGAATACAAACTAGACTGTCAAGTTAAGGAAAATGCCTAAACCAAAACTTAAAAACAACAGTTTATAAATTTGAATGTTCCCAGGAACCTTTTTTAGTATATGGGATGCAAACGACCATATTATCAGCAGCCGGAGTAGCACCAAGAGATCCGAGAGAGAAAGGGAACCCACTCAAAATGAAAGCTGGAAAAGATATATTAGTAGTTACCAAAAAATTATTTACCATTTATATTTATAATGTATGTAAATATAAATTATTTTAATGGTAAATTTAATTGCAGACGATATAACAAAATGCAATAAGTAATAATATTATCTTAATTGAATATTATTAATTAATTTAATTATTTATTATTTTATTATTATAATATTAAAGTATATTGTAGTAGGATTAATTATTTATTTTTAACACTAAACCAAAACAACAAAATACAATGATGAAATATAGCTTAGCAGAAAGGTAAGGAAGTGGCAATGGCGAGCAAGAACATAGTAAAAATGAAAATACATCAACAAATCGAAAAACGCAAACTTTAACATTTTAACAAAAAGAGGAATTTGAGTTAAGGTCCCCCGGAAAGTGCCTGAAAATATGTTAATTAGGTTTATGAGTTTAGCAGGCTGGATCAGCTTGCTTTTCAGTGCAGTGACAATCCCCGAAATGCGTCAATAGACTCGGCCTGATATACAAGTTTCTGATATGCAACCCTTTCACCCGTAACAACGAGAGAGAAGAAGAAAGAAGAGAAAAATGAAACCCAAACCTATGTATAAAAAAACTAGTGTAATGGGTGACTCATCGTTTAGCATTCGAGATAAATTTTCTCCTAGATGTATGAATAAAAAGATCGATGGCCCAATTAATAAACTTTTAAGTAAAGGAAGCAACCAACAACAAAACAATTATCCTTAGTTCCTTCGACCGTAACACAAGAGTACAACCCCGTTATACACCAATTCATTAGACTGTAACCACAGTCATTCAGGCCGCCGGGCCGGCTATGGTCATCTCATCTATGAACCCATGTATTTCCGTCTTTTAAAGTAAGTGTTTGTTTGTGCAGAATATTCTTATGCTTTACAACCCTTGCCGTGATGCAGGTACTTCTCGCGACTACATTGCCCACCCACAAAGGAGACTGATTCTTGATCGCATGTTGCATTCTAGACTACGCTGAAGAACACATGGAACAGCCATGGGTCTATGGTTATATGGCAACCGAAAGAAGACTCTTACAATTTAATAAAAATCCTTTACCACTTAGTTGAATTTTACTGATTTCCTGGTCCCTCCGCTCTCCCAATATGTCTAACTTCTTCACCGGAATCAACTATAGAAGCGATGACTTAATTTAGTTTAACATGAATGTATCACTCAGCCCCCTCACTGGTGCCACCACCCTTGTGTTAACAAATGCATTTAGCATTTTTTAAACCCGAGTGCAAGACTGATAATACAAGTAACTTGCTTGCGTTTTGAGCTAAGAAGACATGAAACGTGCCAAGGAAATAAAATGTATTAACATTGAACAGACTTTTGCCCCATCATAGTCTTTATAACTGTCAAAACTGTTAATTTTTTTAAACTTCTTCACTTTTACGGGGTCTGAAAACTTTTCTCTCCATCCCTTGATCCTGTTATTGACTGGCTGAACGCGAAACAAATTAAAAAAAAAATAAAATAAAAAAAAAAAAAAAAAACACATTGAATGCAAGAGTGCCTGTTTGGACACGTTGTACCCCTTAACCTATTTATTTTGGCTGCAATAGTCAGGTGTTCCCATACAATTGCGCTTCTGTTCTACATCGAGTCGTAATTATCAATATATTTTTCGAATTAATTGATCAAGGTTAACTCAACATTTCCCAACAAATCTTATCACACTACCTGATCGTCTGAAGGATTAAATTGAAATTAAAAAAAAAAAATTGAATACTTGTTTGAAACCATGCCAGTATTTTTCGCGGCAGTGAATCTTTCCAAATCCTCCCCGACATATTTGCTTTCGTTTGTATTCTGCTTGCCCCGCCTCATCTCCAAACAAATGTACCCATATAACCACAAGTCCCCCAACAATTAGCTCAGCTGAACTCAGCCAGTTTACTTTAACATTTCTCACTAGAATGCCACCAAGTTGTGATGTAATGTAGTAAGATACGTCAGAACGGAAGCAATTGTGAAACATATAATTAACTCCGAACCTAGATGCTTTGGCTCTGTTAAGTATAGAAGTGGATGTATTAATTACGTAAGACATTAAGACATTAATAATATAGAGACAGTAAGAAGCCACATGGGCCTTTTGTAGTGTTATAAAAATTTTCTATTTACGGTCGCCCAAGTAAATTGCTATACACGATAATTGTCAGTCATCTTATTCTTGGTTGGTAATAAAAAATCCAACCAATTAGAAATTAAGTCAAAAATATATATATTAAGATATATATTTATATATTATATATATAATTATAATATATATAATATTTATATATAAATAATATAAAATTATTATATAATATATAGATAGAAATAATATTATATATATTATATATATTATATTAAATATATTATATGATAAATATACGTTAATATAATATAATTATATATTATAAATATTAATATATATTATAATTTAGAATATATAATTAGTAATATATATGATACCCAAACCGATCCTTACCATAGCTAAATTAATAAATAAGTTTAGCGGGTTTCAACACAATGCAAGTAAAGTTAATGAGATTCTTTAACATTAATAACTATATGTAAATCTTTAAAAATCCACCAATATTTGGGCCCTCGTATCTTTATACTAAACATATATATTATATTATAGATACATCAAACCCATTACCTACCCAACCCATCCATATACCAACCCTTTCTTAAATGTTGCTATATATGTAAATAGATCCTAATCAATGGTTAGTTGCAATCAATGGTTAGTGAAACAGGAACCTGTAAGCTCGAAGTAAAATTTAAATTCAACCCTAATGATCCAATTTTGTTTTGCAATTTTCCAATTTTAAATGAATCATGTCTATCCATGCGAGCGCAATGATCTTATCTTTTCTTTAATGATTTTCTTATGTAGTATATAACCTCCTGAGGTCAACTCATTGTCACCATGCATATTATCTATGAATAAAAATACAAAATTTTTTTAATCATTGAGTATCCTCCCCTTATACTTAATTTTTTATCACATGATCTGAGAAAACTCGCTCACTTTCTACATGATAACATATCAATATCCATTAACTCCTTCGCAATGCCTCTCCTCATAAGCTCTCACCGCTGCAAACCCCGAGAGGAAAAATGCAAATTCACTCCCCCTGTTGCCCTTACGTTGCAACTTCCGCGCTTACTAATAGAGACATATAAATTCTAAGTGCTATTTATTCTTTATATATATAAAAGGGCCCAAAATGTTACAAACTTATTATTTTGGGGATGATAGATTAATATGTAAGTGAAAGATCACTAACATATGCGATAGAATATAGGTATATACAGTGATTACTTGTATTGACTTAACTTTCCTGTGCTAACTTACTTGTAAACAAACATTTGCCGAGATTTTATTAAAGGACTCCACAACTCTGAAACATACAATAATATGTTTAGCCCCGTAAAATATTTCAGCTTCCACGGACCCTTGATTAAAATACTTTCCAAGAGCCTACTGCTGGATATAACCCGACACCTTTTAATGCTTTTTTATTGGTCCACAAGACTCACAGGCCAGATCCCCATTCATATCGAGTTAAAACGTTATTTAAATTTGAAGTTAATCTAGGGTTGCAAGAACCCCTTACCCTACAATATTTACTATTTAAAATTCGAGAAATCCTCTTATCAACCCACCCTTCAAGGACAATATTTTTAAGAACATTTTGAATCAGCCATAAAACCCTACACATATTCCCTAACAGTTGGTGGGCCACTTTGGAAGTATAATCTTAGGACAAAACATCATTTTTTTTTATATGAAACCAACCAGTCATCAATACACAAACCGAGGCAATTCTAAAATCATTACATATATAATGATCAGGAACAATTTTGGTCTGCGCGAGCCCAGCATCTAGAAACCCTGTGGGAAGACCACAACGTCTCTTCACTAGTATCCCATGATGATTTATTTTAGCCATTTAGTGTACACACTGTTTTTCTATTTCGCAACCAACATACTTTAATGTCCAACGCCAAACCCGAATGTACCACCTCCACCTATAACCACATGATTTGCATACTTCTGTCAATCAGTCCTACAGTATGATGGTGGAGAATGGAAGAAAAGATTAATCAGATTAGCTGTAGGCTTTACAAGTTGAAAATAAGTAAAAAAATATTAAAAATATTAACTGCTGATGTGGACATCCTGAAAGTAGCAATGAAGCATCAGTAATGTATAGTGAAATAGTTTCCATAAATTCTAAACAGAAAAATTAATGTAACTAAAATCTGACGATTGACCTAAAACCCATTTTTTCTAAACCGTTTTGACTGAGAAAGTGGATAACAGATAACCTTGTTATCTTCCTAACATATGAATTTCTCTATATAGACCTCTATCATTTAACGTAATTTCGAGAAACTCTAAGAAACCCGGAGATATTAAGAACCCGGTTTAAGAAGGAATATTACCAATGAGCTACAAGGAATCAATTTACATCCAGGAAGAACCTCTGAAAAACATAATGCTAATAGTTTCAAATAATTGGCTTAAATATCTTATTTAATTTGCATTTTAAAAATTGTCGTTAATTTAAAAAATTAAACTAGCCATTTTGCAATGCTGGTATTACCCTCTTTCAGAATTATACCAAATATTACCATCAGGGTCTGCAGATTTACTTTTACAGACAGGTCTTATTTAATAAACATCCAACAGTCTTTTTATGTCAAAAATTTATCAGTCTGAACTGTTCCATTTTGTATTACATTGCATTACAGAGAACTATTACAGTCTCCAAACTATTATATCTAATCTATTCCCATCAGAAACACTGAAGCAAAAATAAGCATTTGAAAATAGTTGACGCAAGCTCCTATATACTAATTCACTTAAAGCAAATCTTCTACTTGAATATTAATTATCAAATTTTTTTTATTCTTTGACGCTAGATTTATTTTACAAGGTCTAAAAAAGCTTCTTCATCAAAATTTACCTATTCCTTGCTAAATTAATTTCTATGCTTCTCTTCTTTGCCTTTCTTATTGATGGTTAAAGTTCATTTCTATTTTTTCCTATTAATTTTCTAAATCATCTGTCTAGTTTTTACCCTGAAATTTTTAAAATACAATCTACCCATTTTCATTAGTTTGTTCTCTCATTTTATCTCTCTATTCAACCAAACAGGTTTGTTATCTCTTCGCCACCCTAATGGGGTTTATTATACTTTTTAAAAACATATGACCTGAATAATTCCCATTGAAAAAATTTGCTCTAAGAATTGTTCCCACATTCGAATAAACACAGTTTTGATCTTGTAAAGCTCCTTTATCCCCAGTCAGTAATAGTACCTAGCATGAAATCAAAATTCGTAGGGGTTAAAATCCGCCATTTTCGGAATTCTAAGATCATCTTTTCCGCTTAAATTAACTTGCCAATTTGAAGGCACCAGATATAGTACATTCATAAAAAATTAAAATCATAATTATATTATGGTCACTAAGTCCCTCAAATTCTTCCTCAAACCTCTGAACTTCATCCACCCATAACTTTCATCGCTTGGTTAATAATTAAGTCTAATCGATGCATTTGCGTATCTTTTGTGGGTTCTTGCAACCATCCTGGAACTCAAAAAGTTATCTAGGATACACCATTTATGTGAATGCAGAACTAACTATAGGTCACATATTAGACAAGAATCTAGTTAGTAGAGGCATAAATGATCAAAGAACTTTGCTATGTTAGAAAAAGGCGAGAAATATATATATAAATATAAACAAAATCTATAAGATGAAATGATAGTAGATATAAAAAAAAAACTTATATAGCTATTATTTTTAATTCAATAAATTACAATAAATCAAAATCATCAAGAAGATAGTTTTCAAAAAGATAAAATGTAAAAATTGAAGCATAAAAAAATAAACATATTATTTATTTCAGCTCTGGATTTCTTTTTAATTCTCGAAATAAAATTTTATATCTTTACTGGTATTTAATTATTTATATTATTTGAAATATTACGAGTATACTTTTTAATATTTAAACATAATTATATCTTAGATAAGTATAAATACATATAATAGTAACCACTACACAATATAAGTAAGGGGGAAAGGGTTATATAGAAGGTATTACCATATATTATATATATACTAATGAATGATAATATATATAATTAGTATTATATATATAAATATATAATAAATATAATAAAATAATAATATTATTATATAAATGAGGCAGCCAGGGCACCGAAATATATTATGGTTTAGGTCCTTAGAGTTCTCCAATACGGTCTTAATCCTGTTAACCCTGCGTCAAAATACTTCCTATATTTATTCGCCTTGAAATAAAACTAGCCAACCTTTATTAGACCAATGCCTTTGCTATAAAATTCTCTTACTGCAACGCAGAAACAAGGACCTCTCTTCAAGCAGAATATTTTAACCTTCGATCATTGTAAATTCAAAATGAAAGTTATGCAACTCGTCAAATTTTATCTATAAAGAAAAAAAGAAATAAGAGGGAGTAGAAGAAGGAAGAGTGATCTTTTGCCCTGACCACATAAAAAAAACATGTTTTTTTCACATCCGGGTAAAGAAACTGCCACAATCCGTTTTCAATTTTGCCAATGTTCCCTAGCATGCCGAGGGACGAAATTTATATAGCAAAAAGAAAAAAGTAAAAAAAAAAGGAAAGAAAAAAAGAAAAAAAAAAAAAAAAAAAACAAAAATAAAAAAAAAATGAAAAATAATACACTAAAATATAAGGAAGTTATACCACACTATCGTATGAGTCGGTTGATATTAATGAACTTGACCTAGCTCTCTAACTCCCATCTGCTCTCTCGTCTCTCGTCAATCTTTCAATCCCCAAATAAAAACTTCTCTTCTCTCTCTCTCTTGTCACTATTATCTTCACTCTCTCTCTCTCTTCTCTCTCTGGTCTCCCTGTCTTCCCTAGAAGTATCAGAACTCCGTACACTAGCCAAGCTTTACCTTCTAGAAAAGCCCCTGATATAGCATCTAATCGGCTCAGAAACCATTTGAACCATCATCGACATCCCACTGTCCTTAGGGGCGACTTGCCTAGGACATCTATTCCACCTTCGACCACCACCACATTCAATTCAATAAAAATTTATCGACCCAACGTTGTAATTTCAAATTTGAAGAAGGCTAAGAAAAATTTCTCTTTCTTTCTGCAGGCCTAACACTAACAATGGCCTTTCGGTCCGATGATATCAATGAGTCGCCTAAGGAGTATAGGAATAGGTATAGAACACTTGTATGTCATTCCGAAGGCTACACCTGCCGTTGTCTGTGAAAAGTCTAAACAATATATTGTGACTCACGTTTGTTCTATTGTGGACCTTCTTTCTTTTGCGTGGGCTCGAAACTCTTTCATTCGAGCCTGTCCGAAAAAGGAAGACCAATATCTACAGCCCCTTTAACTTTTGTTTCATATATGCTTTTTACCGTTTAACTGGACATTAAACAACACAATCCTGTTCTAAGAGATCTATAAATTATTCGGGAAGAATTTGGTGCCCGGAAAGGATAAGCCATTCTTAAAATCTTCCGATGTTACCTCCTAGCCGCACACTCGCCACTCGCCCACTCGCCACACGCTCGTGCCAGAAGTGTCGCCAACTCTGCCACTCGCCAGACATCGCCTACTTCGCCACTCGCCAGTATGACTTTTGTAAAGAGCAAGGAGCGCTCTACTAGTGATCTTAGTAGTTTGACGCTCTAGCGAATTATGTGTGATCCACTGCTGCTGATTATGCTATTAATATAATTAGTTAAGCAAATAAATATATTATATATATATATATATATGAGATATATATAATAAATATATATATATAGATATAGTATTATAGTATATATTATAGTATATAATATTATATAGTTTATAGATATATATATATCTATATGTATAGTTAACGATGATACCCCTATATATATATATAAGGAGCAAATATTAGAATATACATATATATATATAATATATATATATATATATTATATATATATAATATATGATATATATATAAGTATATTAGTAAGAAATTAGTTATAATAGTATATATATCATAAATATAGAAAGGTGATAAAGGATATCTATAGTAGTAGTATTAAATAATAATAAGATACGTAATATTGTTTGTTTGAAGTGATGGTGATGTGGGCATCAAACCATATCTTCGCGTGCTGATGAATGTATGAAAAAATTCCTATCCTACCGAATCCACGTACTATCAGCTAACCATCTATATGCACACACACGACACACACACCACAATATATACTATTTATACTATATATTATATTTATATATTTATATATTATAGTAGTTCTCTGCTTGCTGTTAACCAAATGAATTTTTTGTTATGGTATATATATATATATGTAAGAAAATAAGCCCTGTATATTAAAGGGGTACTGAGCTAAGTACCGAAATAGGAAATATATATTAATATATAGGGTTAATAAACTGTTCCCTACTTTTAAAAAGCTTACAGAACAAAAAATAGGAAAACAATGAAAAATCCAATAAAATAAATGGTATATAGTAATGATGTAAAATAGGTAGTAAATAATATAATATATAAAACGGGTGATATAAATAAGTTTATATAGTAATGAAAATAAGGGATATAAGTAGTAATAGTGTGGATAATAGACATAGGTTATATACGGTGATGAGGGAGCGAAGATATATATACTATATATATATAAAGTAGTATACGTATAGCCCGGAATCAATGAATAAGATATACTATAAATTATTGACTTGTACCAGTCAAAAAACATTAACTTTTTGTTAATAAAGCTATTTAAAATATAAATGATATCCAATTAACACTATCGAAGTCATGTTAGTGCATATGACAAATACTTTTAAGAAAAATAAACATTAAAAAAAATAATATTTAATAAAGATTTGTAACTTATAAAAGATAGTTTCTTATAAAATACATAATAAACCTTAAGTGTTAAACTGATAATTTTTAATTATTGTGCTTTATTAGGGGTTCAATTACCTGAATCCAGATTACCAGGAGAAACCATAGAGATTTAGCTTGGGGCTTAAGAAAAAAAAGGAAAAATACACGATAATAATACCCTAAAATTACGTACGTTGTGTAAATGTGGGATAAGTAACATATACTAACATACTATCTACTCTACTAACCACTGACTACTAACACTTGACTAAAAAATTGAATATTCAATTTTCATAAAAGAGGAAATGTGATGGTGCGAATAATATACAACAATTTAATGTAATATAATAATAATAATAATAATAATAGAAAATCATACAGATGCTACATTGTTCCTTCATTCATCAGCTAAGTTGAGTATATAAATTAAAACTTACTAGAATGTTTCAGTGACCGCTAGTACTGTATCAGTATACATAGATTATATATAATATGGTACAAATTAGGTATAATATAAAAGCCCCCCAAATATAATAATATATAAGTAGTATACTATAATACCGAGTCGAGAGAAATATAATAGAATATATAAATCACCTATAATAGTGTGTGTGAAGTGCGTTGCATGAAAGCAGAAGGACAGGAAGGGAGCCGAAAAGAAAGGATAAGAAAAAAAATGTGTGCTGTGATAGTGTGTGTGTAGTGGGTGTGGTGACTGTGTGGTGTGTGTGTGTAGTGAATCGAACAGAGAGCTCTATCTTTCTATTGTACGATTCGTTCGACTCAGAAATTGACCGAGACCGAGAGAAAGGGTTGTAATGTAAGGGACTGTTGTAGGGATGAAACCTGAATTCATAATTTTGCTCCTGAATCGAAGTGAATAAACCCCGGAAAGAATCCAATGTTAAAGAAAATTAGTGCACCTCCAAGGTTAGCCACACCGTATCGATGACCCACCCACCCAGTGACTCGTAAAAGGGTTCGTGATTAAGAATAGAAATAATTGGGTGTAAGCAAACAAGACAGCTCCCAAGGGGTTCATTAGGGTGAAGCAGCGGCTTCCATGGGGCTTATTATGGTCTACCAAATTCAATGGTAGAGTGAGGATCAGGACGAGACGAAGGTGATAGGGAGCTGAGTTTGAATGACCAAATAAGGAGTAAAGTACTCCCGAGTTACAGGCGTATATCCTTGAATCATTGGTTACACATAGGTCGAGTACAAATTTGCCAGCTTGTAATAGGGATGCTACTGTTGTGTCGGGATATTCCGGAGTCTCTTACATTTTTGATAAAGTACACAAAAATCGTATAGTAAATTACCTGTACGAGAGCTGAGACTAAGAATTATTAGTTCGACCATAATGACGCAACAAAATTACGAAGGAAGTGTCGCAAAAAGGTTCTGCTTAAGAAGGAAGAAAGAAAACAAGAGAAAGAGGTACTATAAAGACGACAAAACACCCTCAAATTCAAGAAGCGTAGGTTAATCTAGTTTCTAGAGGGTGGATGTTTTGAGAGGCACTAGGTTAAACTCTACGTAATTTTTATTAATAAAGAAGTGTTTTTTTATTTTTCACCAGAACATTTTTACTCTTCTGCATCTCTCTCTCTCTCTCAAATACTCTCTCTCTCTGCTCTCTCTCCGTCTCTCTCTCTCGTCTCTCTCTCTACTCTCTCGATAAACTTATAAACCTTAATATATATTATAAATACTAACTATAAAGTATACTATGAGATTTTTGCTGGTGAACAATCCAAAATATAGTAACACTATATATTAATATAATATATAGATAAGTATAGTATATATCAATCGATAGGCGGTAGAGTGAATCGGGTTCGCTGAATGAAGTCCGGGGTGCGATTTCTACGCAGAAGCAACTTTTTCTAGGGACTTCCTTCCTATCCTATCAATGCAATGCCTCCTAAGGATACCGAATCTGTATATATGGTATCCATTATAGTATATTAAGTGTAGTAGTATATAATAATATATATATATATATATATATATAAATATAATATACGGTATATATAATATCATATATTTATAATTTCGATATATAATTAAATATATATGAATAGGATTAATATTTCACTTTCTATTCCCTAATATTTCCTTTTGTAATTCAAAACTTCAACATCATTCTTCATACACTTTTAATTATATTGTTAAATTTTTGCTAAGTATATGTTATTATAATTATGTATTAATTATTAATTAATTATTAATTATTTATCATATTAGAATTAAATTAATTATTATTATTAATTATTAGATGGCATTATTACTTATGTATATATATTATTAATATTATATATTCTATATATTATATATTATCTTAATTATTATTATTATTATATTTATATTTTTGATTATTATTATTATTATTATTTATTATTTAATATTATAATATTTATAATATATTTATTATTTTAAAATTATTATTAATTGATATATTATATATAATGTTTTGATATATAATTATTATTATTTTTATCTATTATTATTATTATTATAATTATTATATTATCGTTATTAAAATACAAATTTAATTACAAATTTAAAAAATATTTAATCTTATGACATATCAGTGTATAAAATTTTAAATTTTTATTATTTAACTAAATAAATAGAGTGACTTACAAAAAAAAAAAAAAGTGCCAAAAGACACCATTATTTTTTTTTTTGCCACAAAGATCAGTAACGTTTGAGTGACATTCCTTAGCAGTTTTAAACAAATTGCTAATTTTTAATAATGTATTTTACAATAACTCATTAAAATTACTCTAAATTGACATCTTGCTTTGGAAGAATTTTAAATACAGTCTTCTAATTGAATTTATGAGAGTGCCTTCTTCTGTTTGATGGTAATTGGAGCGAATTACAAAAGGACTAAAATAAATGTATTAGCCTTTTATCTCATTTATTCAGCATCCAAAGGTAAGAAAATCTCTTCAGTGATTTTTATTCACAATTTTTGTGGCAGAGATTAGAAAACTTTTGTCAAAGTTGAAATTTTTTTGCAGTTTTTAATTTTTAATATTCCAATCAGACCAAATCAAGAAACTAAATGGACGAAAATAAAAATTTAACAAAACTTCACAAACTTTTAATATAGAGGCACTTCTTTCAAAACTAAAATGAAGGGTAATAGAAGCTAAACGCTACCAGGTGCAGGTGCTCGGGAATGCCGGTGCGTGGGCATGCGTGGTACGCCGGTAGCGAAGGCACACTTAAAACACAGAGGTTGCTACGTGTGCTTGACAGTGCTGTGCGGTGCGGTGTTCAAGTTTTCCGGTGGTCGGCCAACCCTACTACAAACCCAGTCATTTGACCTCTAAGCATGCCATGTCAAATTTGAAACCGCACAAGGACTTTCCCACTCCTCAAATTGTTGTTGGGTATGTAGATATATGTTACATAAATTAAAAAACATGAGAAAAATAAAAAATTGTATTCAATATTCTTAAAATTAATATAAAAAATGTGGCAGAAGAGTAAGCCCAAATATCTTTGTTTTAACAATTTACTGAATTTCGACAATTTTCACGCTTTCTTCTTAGATAATCAAAAAAATATCAGCCTTTGCAGACACAACATAATTAATATTAATGGATAGTGAATATATATTAGCGGTATTTGCGTATAATAATTATTTCGTGAATTGTTTTATAATCTTTGTTATCAAAAGGAAAGGTGAAAAACTTAATTAAAAATTGAAAATTCTGTCAAATTTTTCGTGTTACGCGCTTTTTTGTATTTATTTTTTGTTTTCTTCTGTTTACTTAGTAATTCCTATTTTTATAATATAACTATTTATACTACAAATAGTTGCTGCTAAGCTTATTAGATCGATATTAAGCACCAATTCCAAAATACGTCTCTTCACCTAGGGAAGACATGTCAAACGGTAGGGGAGTATACAGAAAATGCTCTGACGGATCAACTTTTTTAAAATTACGACCAATAATATATCCACCTCCTGGATAAATCCATAAAACTTGAGAATTGTAAAAATAAATTAATGAAATAGACATGTTTTTGAATTATAAAATAAAATAAATTTAGTATAAACAGTTTTTAAGCTGTCACCTTTAAGTTAATTCATTTATAATAAAGTTATATGGTGGAGCTTATCATATTTCCCATGAATATTTCTTTTACATTATAAGTAAATAAAGAAAAAAAATTCTGTTTAACATAACAATACTATATAGAACATGGTACCGAAAGCAAGTTATCATTAACCATGATTTAAAAAGTGTATATAAATTTATAAATTCATAAAAACAATATTGCAAATATTCTGTTGTTTAAAAAGACTCATTCGGAAAAAATTAATGTTCTCAATTAGTTCCTATCTAACGTACATATCAAATATAGACATCTTCTTAACTGAAGTGTAATAGAGAAATGATGGCTAGAATACCAATTGTAAGACCTGACACAGAGCCATTGGGGATAGTAAACATCGAGATCACCCAGAAATATAATTTCAGAAAATTAGAATTTGAGAATGTGCTTCATTTAGAGTTTAGAAAACCGATAAATTTAAGCTAGTTACAGGCGGAGTCGGAAAGCGCCGCAGCACAACGCTCGGAGCCGGCATTACTTTACAATATAATTTAATAAATTATATCTCTTTTATTATTATTACTTGAGTCCACTTATTATTATCTATTAATTATATTGATTGATACATTTAACATTTATTATAGTATTGTTATCATATATTATGATTATTATGTTTATTACTATTTTTATCAAACTTATAATTTGTCATTATGACAACTCTATAATCTACATAGATTCGTTGGGTTATCGCCCAAACAGCTTGATAGATGGTACTTTCAAAAAAAATAAATTCATTTTATAAAAGGCTCAGTTCCTAAATATCCTTTTGCGCTTATTTAGTGGTGGAAAACGAAAATAAAAAAATGAAAAATTAATAACAAAAAGAATCAGATATAAAAAATTGACTTAAAAAACTAAAATTGTAAAATAGCTTTATAATCTTAACTCTCCTCCTCTTAATTAAGTGCACTCCCAGCAAAGTTAAAACTAATGCTCTCACTAAAAAAGTTAACCTCTATGGCCTACTCATTTAATTCTGCTAATTTAATCCGCATTCTTGATCAGCTAAAATCTTTTCTAGTGATCAAATTAGTTTCATCGCCAAGGGTCAAAAACAGGACTATGGAAAATGAACTATTGAGGGACCATTGACACTTGCAAGGTCACCCTCTAAACTTCCTTCTTAAGGTCGTTTCCTCATATCTTGGTTTCTTTCATACAAATGTTAATTTAATTTTAATTTTAAAACCTTCCATCGTTTTCTAATCCTATTCTCTTATTTGCATATAGATTTCATTCCGTCATTCCACTCAATTCAAACTGGGTGTAGTAGTCTTTTCACTAGTATTTCGACTGTATTCACAACTTCCTAATTATTGTCCCAGAGGGGTCGTCAGAAATTTCACTTTCTTATTTTCCCTCAGCACCACCTCACAATTTTTTCTTTTTCACTTTTAAATAAACAGCATAAACATTTTTAATTGTGCAATGTAAAAAAAAAAAATATTATTAAAAAAAAAAATTACGAGTGTCTCTTTTGAAAGGGAAGGAATTATATTCTGGGTTGCAAGATTACCCTCCTCATTTTTCACTCTTTAGATTCCATTATTTTAAATTTTTAAATTCAACTTTGATTCCGGCTCCTACTCCAGCCTTCTTGGTCTTTTGACATAAACTTCAACTTCAATTTCTCAAAAATTTTGTAATCATTATAATTTCTAAGTAAATAAGGTTTTTAATTATATTACTCCAGTATTTTGAATCCACTTTTGCCCGAATTACTGACATTTGATATATGTGCTTCTGCTTTTAATGCTGCATTTAACTTTGACTATGTCATATCTACAAACCATTTCAGTTCATGTTATGGAGTCCGTTCAAAGTTTATTTCACATGGTTCAAACGTCTGAAAAATACATTCTTTAGAAATGTGTTACACATGGCGGTTTAGTTTTCTTAATTTTTAAAAACAAACTTGAAATTGTTAATACATAAAGAAAAAAAGGAGAATGAGAATCCTATAATGTATTTCATATCAGAAATAAACTTTAACTTAAAACATTTTGATATAGCGTAGTTAAAACTATTCTTATTCTAACCAATTTGTAAGCATACAGATTCATAAATTGCTTCGTTATCATTTATAAAAGTTTCTATTTCTCATTCTCCTCCACAATTTATTTTTCTTATTTTACCAAACACTTATTTCTGCTATGGTCATGTTTTGGCAATTTCTCTTAACTGTCCTCTATTACAGTATAAGTTATTTGCGTCCATCTAGACCCCACCCACTCCTCCATTCCCATTCTATCTCCTCGCCAACACCCTAACCTTCCCTCCACCCTCATCCCTCTCTTTTCCAGCATTTCCTTTATTCATCCATTCCACCTTCTTCAATTGTCTCCCCCTTCCCTCCTTCCTTATCCCCCTCCCCCTCCCAAACTCTCCTAACCACCCTCTGTGTCTCCATTCTCTCCAGATGTCCAAACTTTTATGAAATCGGATAATTCCAATATCAAAAACTCTGCAGGTTAAGAAGAGGAATTGTCTTCAACTAGTAGGTCAAGAGAAATCATCAGAGTAATTATAAATTTCGTAAACAATAACATAAGTTTTTAATTTAAGTCTTTTATTATTAATGTGAATAAGTTATAGAATATAGATTTTAGGGTATTTTTTAGGGTGTGGTTGTTTGAGCGGGGGTTTGAGCTGACCCGGTATTGGAAAGTGCCTCAGGTTGTGGTGATTCCCGGTAAAACAGCGCAGCAAATCAAGGTGGGAATAGTTAGAAAAGTAGAGTGGTGAAATAAGCAGCTGTCGGATAAAAGAGAAGTCAAGGGGCGATGTAAAAGAATAGCCATGCGCGTAAGCATGAGAATTAGATTTAGAGTGGGTTTGATATGCAATGTGGAGCAGCGGAATAATGAGGATCCTGATAAACGGGAAGAGAGTTGGAGGTTAACTGTTCGAAGAAAAAAGGTTGAATGTGCTTAAAGCCAACGAAAACAAAGCGGAAAGGATAGAAGGAGATGGGCTTTGGAAAATTTAAGGGTATGATTCTCGACGGCGGTGAAACGAGAGAGTGAGGCGAGGGAAGGGGGTAGGAATGGTTATGAGGAAAGAAAGGTTGTGGGATACAGGTAAAATTGTGCCAAAAGGTAGAGTTCCGAGAATAATGTTGGTTAAAGTGAAATTTGAGGGCTGGGAAATGTGACGTTTTTTATATGCGCCGCGCGTATGCACCAGTAAATGAGGCGAGGGAGGAGGAGAGAGAAAGAGATTTTGAGTGAGTTGAATGAATGTTTGGGAAAAGTTTCGGATGGTAAATGATTACAAAACTTTGTTATTAATTAGGAGATTTGATGGAGATATCCACAGTGCGCAAGAGAGGAGATGTGGAGAATTATAGGTCCATTTGAAAATAAGGGAAAAGGTAATGATAAGGGAGAAAGTCTGTAGAGATTGTTGTGTTTGATAGAAAAGATGTATAGTTCGGGAATAAGCTTTCAATGGTTCAAGAAAAAGTTGAAAATCATTAAGCCTATTACATGTAAGAGTTGAGATAACGGGGGGATGAGGGCGATATTGGATTATAGTGTGCGTATAAATAGAAAGTGATAGAGGCCAGCTATTAGTAGATGTAATGTACCTTCAGCAGACGGCACCCCCCCGCCGGTAGGGGTTATCTTTTATCCACTTATTTGGTGGTTGCTAAGCGTTAAGGGTAGGGGGCAGAGTAACGCGTTAAGAGAAAGAGAAAAAGAGATGAGAATGAGACTTGCCTAGAAGTGGAAAAATTAGATGCAATTACAAGTTCTGATGAATCATTTATCAAATGTCTCATTGAGGTTATTCTACAACTTACGGAGTTTAAATTATGTATATTAGTTACAGATTTTAGTGAGTGTTTAAATATCCTTACCTCAGTATCCAAGATGAAAATTAGTGATGAAACAGGAAATTTAATTGCTAAAACGTCAACTAATTTAATTTCTAGTCACCCTGATATAAATGAGGAATTGTTGAAAATTTTCTTAAAATCTTTCTTTGAGGAGTCTTCTTTTTCATATTCAGTTGTGTTTTATTTTGTTGAACTCGTCGCTACTCTTGAATTCTTTGATGAAAAGATTTTGCCTTTTTATCTTCGCTACATCGTTTTTACTCTTAGTAAAGATGAAGACAAAAAAGATATGAAAATAAAAGAGTGTATCCTTGACAGTTTATTTAAGTTAGTGAATAGCAATGTTTCACCAGTGAGAACCATGAATGATATGGAATTATGGAGTAATTATGTGCTTGATTTTACCAATTTGGAAATAGAAAACTCTCCAGCTGAACTTTTAAGCAACATATTATCTAATGGTTTATCCTCTGATTTTTCAATGTATGTTTATACCCATACTTACTAGATTCAGTATAATCGTGTTTTCCGATAAATTTGATTTATGATTTGAGAACCAACTCCTTACCTCCTCTCTTGGTGGCCTTTCAGTGTTATTCTGGAGAATATATAGCCTACGCCTTGCATTCGGATACTTGCGGTGTCAAATAATACACTAAACATATTATAACTAATATTTATTATCAATATGACGGTGAATAAAGCGTATAGTTCAAGTCAATTACCTATTTATAGTAATATATATGTTGATAAATATATATATATAGTAAATCAAAATTTGTATATTTATATCTATAGTAATATTACCTAGATCATGTATAGCATATAATTATTATGAACTATACTTAAATTTTATGCTCTAATAATATTAAGCTATCTTATGGTAATCGTATATATTAACTTCAGAGTATATAATAGAAACTTTGGGCACTCATGAGATTAATTTTAGTGGTGATCACTGGTGATCGATAACGTCTCAGGGGGGGGTCAGACCAGGGGCCATGCTCCTCTCCCTCCCCCTCTCAACCCTAATAGTGCATTTATTCGTACATACATTCCACGGCATGCATATGTTTAGTCATATAGTTTAGACTCATATCCTTTTTTATTTTAATTTTTTATAGTCATAATGCCTTAAAATATGTTGCTAGCTTCCAAATATATTGTAATTATTTAGTGCATATTTTTTATTTTGCATATGATAATAGAATAGTAGTATATATAGTATATATAATTAAATAATATAATATATAAGTATATACTACTATATCATATATATAGGATTAATCCTTCAAAATCTAATACATAGGCCTTTTACTATGTATAATTACCTCTCTTAAGAATTTATATATTGAGTGATGTTCCTATGATGAATAGAATCCATAACAAATGAAAGTATTATATATAATCGAAAAATCTCTAGCTTTTAGTATCTTAGATCCCCCCCCCCCGCCAATAGATATTTAACGTACTCCTGGATACCGCCAGCTTGTATATTATTATCAACAAGAGTTGATATAATATAATATAAATATTATTTTAATAATATATAAATATTAAAAATTTTAGATTGGTTTTCGCCTTTTCCTGAAGGTCTATACACTTTAGGTCTATAGGTGTTATGATAGTATTTTCTCATTTATTGCTTAAAATTAATACTATTTTATATTATATAATATATATTAATATATAATATTAATATATATATATTATATATATTTCGATACACATAGAATTATGAATTTACTTTACTAATCAACTCTACTAAAATTGTATAGTTTAACTAGTTGTAAAAACTACGCTTATAGATCAAATAAGTCGTAATATAATATTTACTTGGGACTCCGTAAGCCTAGAAATTTTATTTTCTGGGTGGGGTGATGGATTTAATAATTAGCAATGGTATAACAATTTATTCTTATATAACCTTGTTCATTACAGTGATATGTGCTCAAATTCAGGTGTAATTAATGAATATATTACTCGCGCCATTCATCGTGTTCGATGCAGAGCACATCTATGGTAGCTTGTCTCTTCAGTATATGTAATTAATAAATTTATACGTGAATCATATTACATGTATTATAGTTGGCAGACCCAATATATAATTGAGATTATATTATATATAATCTATACTTTACTTATTGCCATTCTTAAATTAACACTTAAACTCTATATATTATATTATATTATATATATATATATATATCGGATATCTTCCTTTCATCAGTAGAAATACTATATAAATGGACGTAGCAATATATATAATATATTATGTATATTAGTATGAATTTTTGCTAGCTATGATAGGTAATTATTGATAGTCCAAGACTTGTTTTGATTCTACTCCTGACTTGAATATTCGGTGAAATGTTTAATTAATAATCTTCGCTGTAATGCGAAAGGAAATCTAAAAAAATTCGTATGCGCGATCTTATAGATTTTAAATATGTATGATTCATGTATTATATCTTTATGCATCCTCTAATCAAGCATATATTATCTTAAGTAAACTTATCTAAATATATTATAAACTTTGAGAGCTTGCAGAGACTTTAAAGCAGAGCAATATTTTACGCTAAATTATCCTCTTGTGCTATTATTCTATAAATTCCAGTTGACAAAACAATTATTAATAATATAATCTTTAGTAATAATATGATTTTATAATATAATAATTTTATTATTACTATAATATATATATATACTTAGGTATTATATTTATATAGGTATATCTATTATTATTTAGGCTATAATATATATATTTTGCCCTATATATAAAGTTTTGAGAGGGGTGGGTAGTGAGAATCTTTTTTACTAGCGGAGCAAATTTAATGGTTGCTAGGACAATGTTGGCATGCAGGTATCTGTGGGCATTGTCAATGTGGTGCAAGGACAATTTTTTTGTGGTTTTTTCAGCATTGAATGGCCGTTTGTCAAGGTTAGTGGTTTAAGGGTTCTGGTTGAGTATGGCGAATTTTAATGGTCTGAAAGTACTTTTTTTCGGATGGTGTGTAGGCGCCTCCCCAGAACGGGGCTATGTCAGGACAGATACTCCTTAAGTCATACATTGAGCTGCTCGTCCTCAATATAAAGGGAGTCTATCCTTATATAGGTGTGAGACACTAGTCAATTAAATATTCATCTATTCTTTTAAATTCCGATACAATACACATATGGATTTTATCGATGTCTCTATACCTATCCAATTATGCATTCGTTTTAAATTAACTACTACGGCTTTTTCCTCCTCCTCCCGCTCCCTCCTCTCTCCTCTCCTTTTGGATTATACAGACCATAAACCAATATGAGATTACTCTCGGCAGATATAGATGCACTAATATGACATGGTGAGTCATTCTTATCCATTAATTATAGCCCATATGCTATAAATCCGTGTGCTGTAAGATAAATTTAAGTCATATTTATCATTCGTCTTGTACAACTCCATGATATTTTGCTCTACGACTAACCGAAATGGTATAATGGCTATTTGTCTCTAAACTTTGAAGTTTAGCATTAATGGATTAATTGATTGATGGAGTTTGATTAAAGCCGATCACATAGCGTATGTTTGTTTTGGTGACACCTATTAGGTCTGACCCTAAGAGTACAAAAAGTGGAGTTAAGTGAGTTAGAGAGAAGGCGAAAGTGTAAAGATAAGCAAGAGAGTTAGTGTGCGAAAACAAGAAACTGGGTGGCGTGCCCCCATGGTGCAGCAGCACCACGGTGTGACAAATCGCTGCGGGCTGAAAACCATTTTTTCAAGTCCTCTCGACAACCCGCATTCCGGCGGCCCTAAGACGCATTCTGTAACCTCAGTGCATGGCTTTAATTAAGCGAAAGTTCAACCAGCACCGCTGTCAATCCATCCCTATCGCATACGGAGAGACAGGATTATCTATTCTCTCTGAACTCTCGTGGATCCGCAAACTTCGCACAGCGTACACAAACCGCACCTTTCATACCATCGTTTGGGTCCACCGCACTACCGCACCGCAGAGAGTTGGTTCGCATCACGCACACCGCCCACCGCACTTCTCTTACATTAGTCCATCTGTGAGGCATTTACAATTTGGTAAGTGGTTGAGTAGGAAATTAAGAAGAGGAAATAACAAAGAATTCATACCTCAATAAATTCTATCCCCGACTATTCTATCTTTAACATACTTACCTACAACATCCATAAGGTAGGTATCGCGAGCCTACAAATTTAATATACTGTAAATATAACCTAATATAATATATATATATATTCATATATAAATTATAATTATATATATAACGAATATTAAAACTATAATATTATATTATAATAAAATATATAATATATTAATATATAAAAAAATATTATATCCAATATTATACTAAAATCAGCATATATACTATATTATAGTTTTATTATAATATATTATTAATATTTAAGTATATATATATATAAGAATAGTAATACTATTAATATATATATATATAATTATATTATAATTTATAATAAAATAAATATACGTATAAATAATATCTAATATATAGTATATCCTCATGTAATAGTTTTAGGATAGCATAATACGAGCAAATTTAACGCAATATTATTATAAATATATATCTCAAAATTATAGATAATATAAAATTATTATATATTATTAATAATTATATAATAAGCTTTACTAATATATAGATATGGGTATAATTATATTTAAAGTACAGATGATGTTATATGAGTATCTCCTTTATGCACAACCTGTATTAGTTGAACATAAAATATTAACAATTATTTAGTAATTAACTATGTAGTGCATTAAAAACGTTATAAGTTCTAAAGATTATATATATTTATATTGTTAAAGCTCTGTAATAGTGTGTGTTATAAGAAAGAACTGAAACAGTGTGTTGTATATATTCTCGGCAAAAGTGTATGTAAAAGTACGATATTAAGAATACGTTGTATATTTATATATGCTAAATATTATATTTAATTTGAATAAATTCCTATTATTATTAATATATTATAGTAGTACATCATATTAGGGAACAAACGAGACATCCCTTCTATTGTACTCAATATATATAAATACCGGAATAAAATATTATACAATTATATAGATATATATTTAATATATATATGACTTATTAGATATAAGTATAGTTACAGCTATAGCTTGTCATATTATATACTGTAATTTAAATTATGCTCTAATAGTATTTAGTTTTCATATTATTAAGAGTATCTTTATATTTCTATTTTAGTTAAATATTAATTTTCAAACACTCGAGCAAGTTAAAAATTTTGCTTTCTTAATCAGTATCTGCTATTATATGAATGCTCCGCTTTGGAATGATAAATAGTTTATTCTATTCTATTCTAACGCTAGAAATTGTTCGGACGTTAAGCTACAAGGAAAAAACTTAGCAACATTTTACTAAAGTATTGTGTGTTAACAACTAGCCTCCTTCTTCCTTAGGCTGCCCAAATTATAATTGTAAGACAATGTCGAAATCAAGTTTTCTGTGATAGTCTGTTCGCGTTTTGATATATAGATATTTCTTGTAAAAGTTCGATGTTCATTATATAGAGGATGAATTCTAGCAAGATTCATTTCCTCACTTTGACGCCAGTCACTATTGCTTAGACTTTGTCAGTGAATAAAAATTGTCAAAACTTTGATATACAGATGTGTACTTATTGAAAATATATATTATATACATTGCTCAAAGTTTTCGAAGAAAATGTCTTAGATCTCGCATGTATATAGTTTGTAATATATATATCGCGTGTGATTTCTATACTAGCAAAGCGTCCTGCTCCTTATTTCACCCAATTTCATTATCTTTACCTTTAAACATAGTAAGTATTCAGCGTAAGTGAGCACAAATTTACAAAAAATATAATTGCTCCATTAGTCAAGAATCAGATAGTAAATTTATTTATATTGCTAAATTTTATGGAGTCAAGTATGTTATCATTCAGAAGTGACAAATAATTGAGTGTTTGAACGTTAGTGGGATTGTAGTCTTTGATTGAACACTCTTCTATTTGGTGGTGATTTATTCTTTTTTATAGGCCTGGTCTCTGTTTTGCTTGTCATGCGAGAGATCTTTACTCTTCATCTGCTGCCATAACTGAGAGCTCACATAGCGATAGAAAAGAGTTAAATTGGAACATATTATATCATAATGTGTTGAGGAATTTACTCCACACAAAATTTGCGATGCTTCTGCCAAAGTTTGAGTCAGAATAAAGGAAAATCATTTAATTAAATCAATCACCAATACTACATTTTTTTCATTTCACTACCTCTAATTATAATTGTGTGTAATATATTTTAAACTCATGAAGCTGCAAATTTTCAATAACATGCTATATAACCCGCTTGAACCGTGACAGCGATATTATTTGTCTCCATAAATTTGGGTTAATTGAATTCAATAGTAATTCCATCTCATGTGGTTTTAAGCAATCATCTTCTCGTAATTCTATGAGTTGAATATTATTAGATTGTAAGTAATTTTTTTTTCGTTGGGACATTCTCTACAGTGTAAGATTTGACGTGTTCAAGTCGATTTGCCTATATGATATTTTGAAAGTCTGATTTCCGTGTTAAGCTAAACACGACCGTGGCGTAATATTTCGAACAATTTTATCTACAAACAATTTTTGAATGTAAATGATTGATGTTAGTGTGATGGATTTGAGGCGAACCATTATAAACGTGGGTCATGTCCATGGATAGAAATGGGATAGGGGGCTAGTAAAATATATATATTGCAAGATAATAGCAAGGGAACCATATTACACTCCTCACAGAGAGTACCAAATAATTGAAACTATTTGAAGTTAAAATATTACATGTTCATTGTATAAACCTGTGACCTTCTCATAAGGATCAAGGGCCATCTAAATTTGAATAAAGTTTCTGTTGGAAAAACACTCCCTATGGTTGAATATATTTTGAGGAGCAAAGCACTGGTGTTTTATGTTAGTCACACTCTTATTGAGATTCAATCACAGGAATGCATCCGATAGCATAAAACAACACATACCCCTCTTGAATTATCAAAGCTCTTGCGAGTGCTTATAATAAGAAGTGTGAAAAGTTTTAGTAGGCCATTTAAAAAACTGTATCTTGATTATTTTGGTGAGCATGTCGCTTAAAATGCAATATTGTTACAATAGTTAGTAATTGATTATAACCAATGTACCACTCTTCGGACTGGCTTGTACAAATCCATTATCTTGAGAATTATTGTTTGTGTCTCGATGTCGTATATGATGTCGTACAAACAAATAGCTAAATTTAGAAATTCGCTTATGACTAATTGCTGCTTTCTGGTCGGGGTCTATATTCTATAAGATTCTGAGTAGATATATTAATGCGAATTGTTTCCTGTAATATATTAGATATCGTATATATTCAGATAATATAATTTTGCGGCTTATAAGAAGATATAATTTAGTTCTATGAGTATATATAATTATGTGTATTGTATAAAATATATATATATATTATATATATATAATATATAGTAGTAACGCTCCTTTGAGCTCATAATTAACGTGTAAAAAATATTTATTTAACAATTTATTTAGATGTTATATAGTGATGATAATATGATATGGCCTAGCTACAATAGTATAGGTAATGGGGACACTCGTTAACGGAATACGTATCGTTAAAAATGCATAAGACTTTTTAGAATTTTAAGACAGACTGAATATGTTAACACATCAATTTTGCATTCATAAAAAGGCAAATATAGATTATTGGTGACTTAGAATGGCTACATTGGTCGCTAGATTTCAAATGACTACATTGGTATAAATATCTCATGGTTCTAGTGAAACGCTCGAATTTAAAAAACAATAAGGCTTCAACAAGTAATGACGTAATACACCTAGAGCACCTGAAGCGCGTAACCCTAGTAATCAACCTGGTGAGAATTGTTTGTTTTAAATTGGCGAATATTCCCCATATATAGAGGCACCTGAAAAAATCAACAAAATGGAGAATTTTTGATATATACGTCGAAGAAAAATGCTCATCCAAGAACATCTCTTTTATTTGTTCTATGTCCCATATTGGTTAAATTTTTTTTAAAATATCCGCCTCCCGTTCCGTGTCAACGTTAATTACATTTGTCGCTAGATTTAATCTTATAGTTATTCCTTAGCTAAGAAAGTTATTTATAGATTTATATTATGAAATATATTGATTTAAAATAACTACATAATAAATGTAATTATATAGTATATTATAAATTGTTAATAGTTATTCAGATAGAGTACATCTAGTCGCTATATTTCAAATAAATAATATTTTAGGATCATTCCTTATATATAATAGTTAATAATATTATATAGGTGATACTAACTGTATATTATATTGAATAATATATATATATTGTTATATGAGAGTGAGTCATGGAAAATGACAAGTGAAATTCTACTTGAATTATATCCATCCAAATGTATATGAAATTATTAGAATGTTTTGAATAAGAAAAAAGGCAAAATAACCTTGTACAGTGAAACCATAAGTGATAATTAGTAATATTTATGGAGTGATATCTGTCCATATATGGTAAGTAATTATAGTTATTTTATTATTATATTATTTATACAGTAAGCGTCTTCTTATATACTGGCATTTGCACAAATGACAATATTATTTTATTACTATTCTGAGATGTATGTATGTCGAGGCTATTCGTCTATTTAACATTAAGATTCATCTTCAATGGACATTCATAACAATATTTTTTTAATGGTTCATACTTTAACATATAACCACAAATTTAATTTATCTCCTTAAGTAAAGCCAGGCCAGTTGAGCTAGTAGTACTATTTAATCAAAGCATGTACTCAACGACTTATAAGAAGGGCATGCGAAATAATGTAAACTAAAAATCCTAATATAAAAACTAAATTCGTGGTGAGATAATCGCCTAGAATGCTTACGTTAATTTGACTAAGAGCTGATAGCTCGGAGAGGGCTCTTACGCGTGCTGAAATTTTTTGATATATAGACTCTTGAATTCTTTGCCCGTGTTCCGCGTGTGAGTATGTGGCTGATATTAAGGCAAGGTTTTCCTATTGGAAATCTGAAAATTTATTGTTTTAATTAATTAGTATTCATTTTATTATAATTATAATGAATATATTCTAGGTTTTCAGTAATAATTTAAATTATGGTAGTACTCTTACTATATTAATTAGTAGTATATATTAGTAGCAGGTGTTAGATATATATATAGGTATATTACTCCTTATATATATATATATTGCACAACCGCTGAATATAAATTTATATTTTATATATATAAAAATTAGTTAACCACTTTAAAGAACACAGATTTGTGATTAATTAGTGGATAATAATAGAACTTGTTGGTCAGAATGAGCAACTGAATCCGACTGACCGGTTTATTGAGTAATTAATTTTTCTCAGTAAGTCTCTGATGATGGATGATATACAGAGCTCAAGAGTACATCCAGAAAACTTCGTAGACCTTGAATGATTATATTGTATTTAATAAATGTACGGACTCATGCTCGTAGATGCTTTGTGTTGAGTATATTATAAAACCTACGATAATTATTTTAGGGAAGCCTCCTATAGTGTATATTTAATTTAAGTTAGCATAGGTTATTAGTTTATTGATATATATGTGCTATTACTCTACCTATTTATTATGTCAACTAATAACTACTAGTTGAAAAATTATTTATACAATATTTGATATATATTATATATATATATATATATATGTAAGTATGATTATATAAAGCCTAATATCAAAGAATTTAATATTTATAATAGTTATTATGTCAATTTATCCATAATAGCTTTAGGTTTTTCGAAAATTATTGTAATAATAATTTGTGTTTCTGAAAGTGCTCCTAGCAACACGCTCAGTAAAGCTTATCTCGCACCGAGTCACCGCATCCGGTCACCGCTCGATCACGGCTATATTAAAAATAGCTCAGCAACCTAATATCGCAGCCGCAACCGCACCCGGCAGTTTACCTACAGCCTCGTCACGCGCACCGCAGGCCAGCATACTCTCAGCGAGCCAGTGCGTTTTTTGTGCCAAACCCTGGTATAAATATCGTGCATACAACCCGCGTAGGTAAGAAAGCGATCCACACCGTGTATGAAAGTAATAACATTTGTATAAAGCAGGCCATTGAACCTAGTGATATTACTATTCGCACATGACATGTAATCATATTCGCAGGATAGTAAGACTTCCTACAAGAATATGAAAGACAGTTTAAAATACGGCTGAAGTGAGTCTATAAGAGCAACATGTATTTATTAGTTGAGTAGAGGCGTTTATTTATTATTTGGTCATTAATCACCAACAGCGAGGAAAAGGATCTCTGTCACCCGATAGCAATTATACATTTGGCGAATAAAAATCCAGTGCAATAATGTCTCCTGTGTATTTATTAAGTGATGTTGCTCAAGCATATATATAGTACAAAAGATTATTAGTTTGTGAAGAGAGCTGTTTTCTAGTGGTTTTACTATAGTCAAATTCACAAAGTCTATATGGAAAAGGATCGGCTCCCGAATATGAGCATTTAATCATAATAAGCGAGGCACATGACAGTTGGCGGTGTGTATTGAGTCTCATTCCAGGGCACAGGTATTATAAAAGGTCGCCTAGGTCATTCTGTAATTTCTTTGTGACGTGGCGAGAGAAGATAGAACGAAAGACCGATGAGTGAGATGAGAGAGAGAGAGAGAGAGAAAATTTTCGGAGATTTAGAGAAAGAGAGAGAGAAGAGAATGAGAAAATGTGTAAAAATAAGGGTAAGGTAGACGAAAAGCTTATTGATATAGGAAGGATGTGGGTAGTATGTAGGTAAGAGAATTTATATATATGAGCGTGAGGCGTGAGTCACCTCATCTACATAAATTCACCCAGGCATTTAGTCCATTACTCCAAACTGCTAATGTAATGCTATGTTTTTCAACTGTCCGCTTTAGGGTTTTAAGATGATATCGGGTAAATTACCGATCTTGTATGCGAGTTTCCCATCTATTTACTAGATTATTATACAGCTAATAATTAGTGTTGTATAGAGGAATCTCATACCTATACGTAATTTAGGCAGGTGTTTGATGGATCTACTTTGCACAACGCGTGTGAAAAATTACAATTTGATGTAGTGAAAAAGCCTAGTCAAGCTTATTTATAATGTGTTATATGATAACATGGCAATTAAGTTTAAATTTGTTTTAGTATGTATTCATGATTAATCGGTTTTTCAGATTATAATTTGGGCTCCTATGTAATTTAGGCAGGTGTTGAGGTACCTCCTTGCCTAGACCAGTAAAAAAATTACAATTAATATAGTGATTAAAAGCGAGTTCTATTCTTTTTGAACGTGCACTACTTCTTTAAGTCACTACTATCATCTCTCCAAGTTATTAGCCTGCACTCTCCAAACATTGCTAGCGTATAAGCGGTGTAAACGTCTTAAACCGAGCTTTAGGTTTTAATTAATGTATAGATTTTCTAAGTTGATTAAATGAACCGACATGACTTGTACCTCTACATTTATACATTAATATATCATGCATGAGGAGATGATGTAAACATTCAAGATTACTAACATTGTTTATGAGACTTGTTCACCTCTTACGACGTCTATGCGTGATCATGCCTCTCTAAGTTTAGCCTCACTCCAAAACTGCTATGTAACGTTTACGGTGGCCGTTTACCTAGGGTCCTTAATTGACTATCTATATAGCACAGTGAGTCTCTGAGATCTAATCGAACCTCTATTATACATATTATTATCGCATAAGATATAGTGTGTAGAGAAGTTTTTCTAATTCTAACATTTTTGTGTTGCTAAGTATTTTTTCTCAGGGGCCGCACTAATACTCATCCCCAGTAAGAGCCCTCTATATTTCAAATACTTTGTAAAGTTCAAATGGTCTTCACGTGAAGTGTTTACCAACTGAGTGCAATATGCAGCGGGAAATCTCAATAATATTGACACTCACTTTTCCTACTAGATTTTAGGAACCACTTTTTGATTACTAGCTTATTTTTCAATCTATATGCCGTTACGTTTTGGCTAACCTTTAAGTAATTCTCATTTAGGACCTCAGTCCATTTAGGGCATCCACCGACTATTCTAATGTGTAACGCCATAACCTTTTGCCTTTCGAACCGTAAAAACTGTTACATAACGTTAGGCTGCCCTTAGGTTTTGAACTCAACACTATTTTTAATAACCTATATAGACGATTGGCATAGACATGCTTGATATTCTAATAAATTGTTGTAATTTTGATATAGTATTAATAATATACTTTCTTGTAGGCTCTGTTTGCGATTTTTTAAACAAAAGTATAATTCGCGGCTCCGGTG
>JABUQX010116404.1:52500-60000 GCA_015478945.1 Trachelipus rathkii | reverse complement strand
GCCTCCCCGCCTTGAGCTCATCCATGTTATGATGCCTAGCCTTGGTAGGGATATCTGGCTAACATTTGTGGAGGCATGTTAGAACCTGACCTGTATGGAATCGATCCTAAAATTTTTCCAATCCGGCACACACACACACTCACACACACCACACACACACTGTATACGTTATACTTATTACACACTCACCACACACACGTTCACTATGGACCACTTATTACACACATTCATCTATGGACCTATACATCACATTCACTATGACACTTACATTTACCCATAGACACTATACCATTTAACTTTTACACAAGCGTCACAAACACACACACACAACAGACACTGCTCTTCCATTTAGAACACACATTCACTAGGACACTTACACCACCATAGACACTTACACTTACATTACACTTATACACATGTATAAACACACGGCCAACCCTTTGGTCTTAGGTCAATTTTAGCCCATCCTAATTTTAGGCATAAACATTTTTATTAAAAACAGTATACTTTACAGACCTTAAAGCAGTAAAATCAGTAAATCAATAGAGGTGTTAACTAACACCTAGGTGGATTAGTATGCTTTGTTTTACTGTTTTACTGCTGTAACCATGTTTTACTGTTTAACTTATATGTTTTACTGCTTTAAACTCATATTTTTAAACATTACATACCTTAAAGCAGTTAAATCAGTAAATCAAATAGAGTGTTACCTAACACCTAGGGGTATTAGTATGCTTTGCTTTTGGTTTACTGCTTTAACTCATGTTTACTCTTTTAACTCATGTTTTACTTGCTTTAACTCACGACTATTCATTAACTTACTACTTAAAGCAGTAATCAATACAATCATAGAGGTGTGACCTAACACCAAGGGGGGATTAGGTGCTTTTGTTTTACCTTGCTTTACTGCCTTTTAACCTCATTTTTCACTGCTTAACTTGTACTGCATTACTGCTTTAAACTTTCTGCTTTACTGCTCTAACTTTCTGCTTTACTGTTTAACTTTCTGCTTTACGCTTTTACTTAAATATTCTTTATAACATATGTTTTTTATTTTGTTTTAATACTGTTTTTATTATTTTTATTATTAATGGTTAATTTATTTTATTATTATTTTATTATTTTTTTATATACTTGTTTATTTATGTTCATGCCTATTGTTATTATTAGTTAGAACACACACACACCACACACACACACACACACACACGCACACACACACACATTCACTATGACACTTATAACACATTACACTATGACACTTACCATTTTACCCATTAGACACTTATATTTACACTTATACACATGCAGTCACACACACACATTCACTATGTTACTTATACACACATTCACTATGACACTGACATTTGTCCATAGACACTTACATTAACTACACCTCACACACAGATTTACTCACTCACACACAGATTTACACACACACAGAGTTACTTACACTCACACACAGATACTCACACTTACACTACACTTGCACAAAGATTTACACACACACACACACACACACACACACACACACACACACCCACCGCACCACTCAATTTTTATATAACGATAATTATTAAACATTTTATGTTTAATTAAACACGTACATTTATATTACTCATCAAATATAACTAAAATTATTTCAAGTGCTTAAAACTTCTATAATAACATAATCATTATCTTTGAACAAAGAATTATTATTAACTGTTATACTTTTTGTTAATAATTTTATAAACTTATGCTACTTAAAATAAACTTAACTTAAAATTTTATGAAATTTATTAAAAACATATATTTTACGTACCTTAAAGCCAATAAATCAGTAAAATCAGTGAAATCAGATAATTTTTGGTGTCCTTCATCAAAAGCTATGCCAGCGTTTTTCTATTGACTTACTGCTTTACATCAGCTTTACCATGTAATAAGTATAAAATAGCAAAAAATAGTTCTTCTCTGCTAACATAACATGTATTTATTAAAATCATTCTAGTTTTTATATAAAAATAACAATTATTCACTTACATTTAATATTATTCACTCCCGGTGTTTTAATAAAAATTCAAAGTTTTTTTTTAAAATAATTCGGTTTCTTATTTATTATTATTATTATCTATGTACATTGCCAATCCATCACGCAACAGCCCCCACTCCTTACAGATACGAAACTGACCTCTCTCTGTAAAATGTGTGAAATAAACTACTTTAGGTCTAAATTAGGAAATCCTTTTTGTGACCCGAGGCGATTTAAGCCTAATTCCAGGTCAAAAATATATTTCAAACTGACCTTTTTCTGTAAAATGTGGTGCAATAGAACTACGTTAGCCTAAATTTAGGGACTAAATTTAGGATAAGTCCTTTTGAGACGGCTAATTTAATCCTATACCCAGGGTCAAAAGGTAATTCCCGTAAGACAAGAATCATTGTTATTTATTTTTAATATATTCAAACTGAATATATGCTTGATCGGAAAGATCCTTTAAGCAGGTAATCTGAAAAATGTTTCCTTATTGTTGATTGGTCGGGGTAATCCGCTTATCTCTATATTGACCTCGTATGTGATGGCGAGAATTATTATCGGTCTTTTGAAATTAACGTTGTTCTTTAAACTTGTATGTGAGCAGGTGTGTGTTTATTAGCTTTAGACCCCAAACTCCATTTTAAAATATAGCATTTTAGCTTTTAAGCGGTGCACAAGTGCGCGCGGAAACGCGGAAATATTGGCCTGCGGCGCACGCGCGGGCGGGACGCGGCGGGACGCACCTACGGGTGCGGGGTTGGCTGCTTGCGGGTGGGGCTCAGGCTGAGCCCTGGTGATTAGCTTATGAACTATGGAATTAATTAATTATCTATTCTAGTGAAATTAATAATATTTCCCCAATGTAAGTATTTATTATAATATATATACACTAGTAAAAATAAAACACTTTAAACAAATCAGATAAACTTGTTGCACGCTTAAACAGCTAAAATGCCATATTGATTTAAAATGAGGTTTGGGTCTAAAAGAATTATAAAAACAACAACCTGCTCAAATACAAGTTAAAGAACAACGTTAATTTTCAAAAAGACGATAAAATAACTCTCTTGACCAATCACATACGAGGTCATATAAAGATAAGGATTACTCCGACAATCAACAAGTAAGGAAACATTCCTTTTTTCCTGCTTAAAGGATCTTTCCAATCCAGCATGTTTCAGTTTGAAATTATTAAAAAATATAATAACAATGATCTATGTCTATACGGGAATGACTTTTGACCTGGTATTAGGATTAAATTAGCCGGTCTACAAAAAGGCTTATCCTGAATTTAGTCCTAAATTTAGGCCTAACGTAGTATTGCACCACATTTTACAGTAAAAAGGTCAGTTTGAATTATATTTTGACCTGGAATTAGCTTAAATCGCCTCGGTGTCACAAAACAGGATATCCTAAATAGAACCTAAAAGTAGTTATTTTCAACACCATCCGTACAGAGAGAGGTCAGTTTCGAATTTTGTAAGGAGTGCGGGTTGTTGTGTTTTTCTCGTGATGTTAATATACATAAATTATTAATTAATAAAGAAAACCCGAATTTATTTTAAAAAAAAAAAAACGAAATTTTTAGTTACATGCGAGGAATAATATAAAATGTAAGTGAATAATTGTATTTTTAAATAAAAACTTAGAATGGTTTTAATAAAATACATTTTGTTGCAGAGAAGAACTTATTTTGTATTTTTATACTTATTACATAAATATGATGTAAAGCAGTAATTCAATAGAACAAAACGTGGGAGCTTGATGTAGAGGTTAGGCTGGCGCTTACTGGATTTAACTGATTTATTGCTTAGGGTTACGTAAGAATATATGTTTGTTAATATATTGTCATAAAATTTACTAAACTTATTTAAAAACTTGATAGGTTATAAAATTATAAACAAAAAGTGATTAACTAGTAATAATAAATTCGTTGCTCAAAGATAATGATTGATTTATTATAAAGTTTTAAGAATTGAAATAATTTAGTTATATTTGAATGAGTAATATAAAGGTACGTAATTAATTAAAACATAAAAATGTTTTAATAAATTATTACGTTATAGTGTAAGTGAGTGTGCGGTCAACACTGTGTGGTGTGGTGTGGTTGTGTGTTGTGTGTGTGTGTGTGTGTGTGTGTGTGTAAAATCGTGTCAAGTGGGTAAGTAAACTGGTGTAAGTAATCTGTTGTGAGTTAAGTAAATCTGTGTGAGTTAAGTAAATCTGTTTGAGTGTAAGTAAATCTGTTGAGTGTAAGAAATCTGTTTAGTTAAGGAAATCTGTGTGGAGTGTAAGTGTATAATTGAATGTCTATGGACAAATGTAAGTGGCATAGTGTATTTGTGTATAAGTGATATAGTGAATGTGTGTGTCTGACCGCGATGTGTATAAGTGCTAAATGTAAGTGTTTATGGGTAAAATGTAAGTGTCATAGTATATGTGTGTATAAGTGTCATGTGAATGTGTGTGTGTGTGTGTGATAGTGTGTGTGTGCGGTGTGTGTTCTAAATAATAATAACAATAGCAATGAAAAAAAATCACATAAAGTTAATAAAAATAAAATAATAAAAATAATAATAATAATAAAAATAAATAAAAATAATTAAATAAAATAAATAAAGTTATTTAAATACAAAATAAAAAACATAATGTTAATAAAATATATGAGTTAAACAGTAAAGCAGAAAGTTTAAACAGTAAAGCAGAAAGTTAAAACAGTAAGCAGAAAGTTAAAGCAGTAAAGGCAGAAAGTTAAAGCAGTAAAAACATGAGTTAAAGCAGATAAACATGAGTTAAAAAGCATACTAATCTCCCCCCTTGGTGTTAGGCATCACCTCTATTGATTTACTGATTGTACTGCTTTAAGGTATGTAATGTTGATGAATATGTGAGTTAAAGCAGTAAAAACATATGAGTTTAAAGCAGTAAAACATATGAGTTAAAGGAGTAAAACATGAGTTAAAGCAGTAAAACAAGGAAAACAAAGATACTAAGCCCCCCTAGTGTTAGTAACACCTCTATTGATCTACTGATTTACTGCTTTAAGGTATGTAAGGTTAATAAATATGTGAGTTAAAGCAAAAACAACAATAGTTAAAACAGTAAAACATGAGTTAAAAGCAGTAAAACAGTAAACAAAAGCATTACTAATCCCCTAAGTGTTAGGTAACACCTCTATTGAGTTACGATTACTGCTTTAAGGTCTTAAAGTATGTTTTTTAATACAAAAGTTTAATGCTAAAATTAGGAATGGGCTAAAATTGACCATGGGAAGACCAAAGGGTTGGTCGTATGTTTATACATGTGTATAAGTAATGTAAAGTGTAAGTTGTCTAGGGTGAGTGTAAGTGCATAGTGAATGTGTGTATAGTGTAAGTGGTGATGGAGTGTAATTGTGTTGTGTTTTGACCGATCTGCGTATAAGTGTAAATGTAAGTGTCTATGTGGTAAATGTATAGTGTCATTAGGAATTCTGTGTATAAGATGTACATAGTGAATGTTAAAGTGTCATAGTGAATGTTTTGTGTGTGTGTGTGGTGTGTGGTGTTTGTGGTGTGAGTGTATAAGTGTGTGCTTGTGTATGGCGTCTGCGAACACATGGAGAGCAAATTAGATAATCCATACAGGTCAGGTACCTACATTACCTCATGTTAGCACAGATACCAACCAAAGGGCTAGGCATCAGTTACCTGGATGAGCCTCAAGGCGGGCGGAGCTAGGTGCGGAGTAGGAAGGTGTAGGCTAGGGTAGGGTAACGCTAGGTTTAGGTTAGGTGTAGGGTTAGTTAGGTTTAGGTTAGTTAGGTTAGAGCTTAGGTTAGTTAGGTGAAGGTCAGCGTTAGGTGCAGGTTTAGGCTAGGTGTAGGCTGTATAGGGTATCCGGCAAGGTCAATGTCGAAATATCATGATCAAACTAGGTTAATATATATATACTCATATAATATAATATTATATATATAATATAATATAAGTAGATATATATATTAATATGTAAAAATATATATTTATTTCCTATCTGTATTATCCCAACCTCTCTCTCTCTCTCCTCGTCTCCTCTTCTCTCTCTCTCATCTCTCTCTCTCTCGTCTCTCTCTCACTCTCCTCTGCTCCTCTCTACTTCCTCTCTCTCTATTGAAATCTTTTGATGTGCCCAGCGTAAGAACCGCTGAAAAACCTAATACAAAAAATAAAAAATAAAAATAACTAATTACGCAAATAATTAAAATAATTAAAATAATGAATAATTCATGAATAAAAATGAATAAAATAATTCAAATAAAATGAATAAATTTTTTCGGAATTAAAAGAGCAATAATAGCACGGACGTCTGCCACGTGCTTTTACGAATCGCATTCAATGCAACGTTTCACGTTGTGAATCTTCAAAGCCATGTTATAACAAAAATAAAATAAAATAAAAATACGTTTATAATAATAATTAATTCAAATAATTAAATTCAATTAAAAAATGATCAAATAAAAAAAATTCAGTGTCTCAAACACGTCTAAAGTGTAAATGCCTTCGAAATTCCCGCAAACGAAACTGTCTCTCCCTCTCTCTCTTCTCTCTCTCTCTCTCTTCTCCTCTCTCAATATATAATATATATTAATATATATATATATATATTATATAATATATAATATATATGTAATATATATATATATATAATATATATATATATAATATATAAATATATATTATATATATATAAATTATTATTATTATTATTTATTATTATTATAATTATATATAATTAATTATTATAATTATTATTGGAAGCGGCGACTTTGCTTTTTTATTAACCTGGAATTAAATTATATTCTACTAAGTCGATACCGCTGGAGGTGTGGTTTAACAAGGCCGAGGTTTGCCTCTTTAGGGAGAGGTCGATTTCTATTTTGATTTATGACGAGGGAACGTCGAAATATATAAAAATACGGTGAGTGGATAGGTTGGTAAGGAAGTTAAGCACATGGAAGGGATGGTAAAAATCGTGAGTCAGCGACCACGTGGTGTGGCGGTGTGTATGTTGTGGGTGTGTGAATTATGCTGTGTAGTGGTGGGTGTGTGTAGGATATATATATATAATATATATATATAATAATAAAATATATATATATATAATTATATATATAATATAGTAATATATATGATATATATAAAAATGCGACGGGCGATTCGGGCCAGTGGAGGCGACTGCGGAATTTGTTAAAAAGCGCGGACGATGGACGGTTGCGACGATGAATTGCGATTCAACCCGACGACGCGACGATGAATTTGCGATTCATTCCGACGATGAAAAAAATTTAACAAAGACGCAATATAAAACAAAATAGCGGACGCAAGTCAACAAGGTTGTAAAAGGGGTCCATGGAAGACATGAATAAAAAAACAAAAAAATTTTTTTAAAAAACTAAAAAAACCAAAAACAACGTTAAATTGACTAACCGAACTACGCGACAAAAAAAGAAAAAAAAAAGAGAA